>JAYMFT010402998.1:0-18783 GCA_038088735.1 Panulirus argus | reverse complement strand
ACAGGAGAGAAAGAATACTTCCCATGTATTTCCTGCGTGTCTTAAAAGGCGACTAAAAGGGGAGGGAGCTGGGGGGCTGGAAATCCTCCCCACCAGTTTCTGCTTTTCCAAAAAAGGAACAGAGAAGGGGTCAAGTGAGGATTTTTCCTCTCAGGCTCACTCCTCTGTTCTTAATGCTACCTCGCTAATGCGGGAAAAGGCGAATATGTATGAAAAAATATATATATGTATGTGTGTGTGTGTATGTGCAGAGAAACTGATAAATTTTGGTACCTTCATAATCGTTTTGCAATGATTTATTTTGTTGATTTTGTTTTCTTTGTTGTTTTTCAACTAAGAGCAATGAAGTTATGTGGCAAGTGTTTTACATATTTTCTTCATATATAGATTGTATTATTATGCATGTAAAAATAGATGCAAATCCTCTTGTCATAGTGTAAGTTATAGATGGTTGCTTTAGTTAGTATTCCTTCTAATTCTCATGTTTGTAGTGAATTAGGCATAATTTCCCTTCTGATAAGCACGTGCTTTTGATTCATATGGTAATGACTTGTAAAGATTATGTTACATATGATAAAGCACATGTATATTGTGGCTGGAGGTATCTTAATACACAAGTTGCTATTGTGAGCATGGGGTTGTGCATTGTCTCAGTTAGTACTCCCCACTTTTAGTCAAAACTTGTTCATTACAGTTTAATTTTGAATTTGTGATATGGAAGATGGAAAAGTTGTTTGCTCTCTTACTAGTCATTACGTCTATCTAGATTTCACCTAAAGTACTGGTCAGATTGGTCAAGTAGGAATTATTTTTTGATAATTCCGATAGGTTTACTTTTAGTAGATGTCAGGAGACATTAGTAAATATAATAGTTGGGGGACATAGGTGAGTGTGAAGGTCATTTTAAGTTAATAATAAATTTTGCCTATTTTTCTTTTTATGCTCCACTTATTTAATCAAACTGAATTACACTTTTAGGAATTCTGTGTAATACTTATTATTTTAGTGATTTGGATTTACCAATAAGGAAGTTAAGGAAAGATGTACTTATTAAAAGATCTCTCCTCTATTGGTAACATTATGGGATGTGGTTGTAGTTGGTTGTATATCCCAGTATGCAAGAGGTTTCAGTTACATTGCTTCATCTTTGTGTATTAATGAGCCTGGGTGTTGTATATTAGCCCATCAAGCTAAGGTCCTTTTTAAGGATTTATTGTTTAATTACAGAGAAAAAAATATTATAAACCCATTTTCAGTTAGAAAGTATATGAAGGAAATTGTGGATGATATATGATGGTTTTTGAGGCCTGAGATTTGGATCTTGTTATTTTGAAACAATGTTGGATTAACATTGTATCAGATGGTCTGGGGCTTGGAGTGTAAATGAAAAATGAGAAGGATAAAATTTTAAAAAGCAGAGGACTGAATGTTTAAAACTGAATTTTCAAGAAACGTTGGATGAAAATGAAAGGGCTGACAAAATGATACTAAATGAGGGTGAAGTGATGTATCGATACTTATAGAAGGCATTAGTATGGGGTTGCTTAGAGTTATAAAGGAGAAGATAGATTGTTTAGAATGGTGAGGTGACATGATAAATAATCAGAAGTGAGATGTGAAAAGTAAAAACAAGGTTTGTATTTGAAAAAGATGGTCAGTTTGTAGTACCAGTTTGACTAGGGAAGTAATAAAAATTTGTGAGGGAATTGAAGTTAATGGAATTGACAGTCAGTTAAGATGACATTGTGAAAACAGAAGTGTAATGCATGGGAAAAGAGTGAATGTTTCAAAGAATAGAAAGTTGTTTAAGAAGCCACATGACTGAGTATGCATTCTAGTTCTTTTGTTTGTATATGAAACAGATATCCTTGGAATGGTCAGGTTTAAAAAAATAGGAGCCACAGGGACCTATAACCTGAATAGTGTTATGTGAACTAAAAGATTTTACAGAATAAGGAATTGTATTACAGTTATGTCTTTAGAAAGTTACATGGATGATCACCTGCTAAATTCGTGAGGTAATGAATTTCATATTACATGCTGGTGAAGCAGGTTTATGATAATGTGACTAAAGATAAGAGAGGAAAAGACTGACCAGGAAAGAGTTGAACTGATATGGTTAGTAAAATATTCAAGGTTAGGGATGTCAGATAAGGATGCCATTGGAATAATTGTGGATTATGGACATAGGATGTGAGGATATGTAGAAAAAAAATCTACTAAATGGCATGGCTAACTTACTACATATGAAACAGTGTGTGCAGGCATGTATAAATGAGTTCCAAGGCTGTATGCTAATGATCTACAGGGCTTTAAATCCCCTTATCAGGTCACTTCTTTTAAGAACCAATGGATAAATCATTGTGTAAAATACCAATGCATAAGTCATCTCAGGTCTCATCTCTTAAACAGTAATAGAGCTTAAGAAATGGATAACAAGAACTCAGCTAACAATATATAGGAATATGTAGTCATGCATATTTCATTCTTGTATTTCTAAATACATATGTGTACTCTTCATTCTGATTATGTAGAATTTCATAATGCCTGATATTTGCACGTGCAAGCTGGTTGCAAAATGTTGCAATAAAAGGTATGCAGTGATTAGTTAACTGCTTAGAACTTTTATCTAATTTCAGTTGACAGAAAACTTTTTATTTCAAAAGACAGAACCATTAAAGTTTTACAGAAACAATAATTTACCTTGAATGAGATGAAAATAAGAACAATTGCTATGACCCATTATGCAAAAAGGGAAGGACAAGTTGAAGTGGTGCTTTTAGCTCTTTTTATGACTACTGAGATGAATATCATATGAGATGGAAGTTTGATGTGCCAGGCAAGCTTCTTGTATGTAATGGGCTCAAATTATCTGATTATATCCTCCCTAGTGTTGCTATAATTTCTCTTTTGTTTGGGAACTAGCACATTTGGGAATTTGATAGTGATAATACTGTACTTTCAATCTGTCAAGAAAGTTAAATGTTAATGCAGACGTAAGCCTGGGTTCTGCCATACAAAGAAACAGGAATCAAAAGTATAAAGTAAAAAATAGAAAAAGGAAATAGACAAACTTGGAACAATTTATATGTTTAATGTTTTGTTTGCATGTTAAGTGAGTTCTGGTAAATGGAGTCAGATAGAGACTGCTAAAGTACAGTCTTTTGGAAGGAAAGATACTGTATACTGTTCTCCTTTCAAATGAAAGATGGACCTATGATAGTGGTTTGTCGGTAAGAGAAACCTGTTTAGCAAGCCTAGACCCTGATTTGTCTGTTATCATCAAAATGACAGTTGCTTTCTTGAGGTGTGGTTTTGGTGTTGGGATAAAGAATAGTGTAACAAATGAAGTAGGCCAAGGAAGATATTTTGATAACATCAGATTCTAACTTGTTAGGACTAGAACCAGACCAGAATTCTGCTTGTTTAGTTAAGCATTAGATTGGCAATTATAGTGCAGGCTTTTGAGGTCGACTCTTAAGAAATGGATGTGTTGTTGGAAGAAAAGTTGAGTGAAAAGTAGGGCCTGTGATGGGAGATATGACATTTTCAGTACCACACCAGTTTAGCAAAGAATCTCACCAGTTTTACCCAGAAATTTGCTTATCTATCATGGAATTTCTCTTAAGTTTAATGACTGCCAATGTCATTAAGCTTTTTCTCATTGCATGACAAACCATGCCTTGAAAGTGCTTGCTGATTTAGTATCTGCTTCTTCAGTAATATTAACATGCAAGGAAAGTATTAGTAATCAGTAAGGTTACTTATACAGTGTTATTTGGTGAGCTGTACAGCTCTAGTCAAAATATGGAGAAAATTAAAACCTTTTATTTTTTTGACAGGAGTGCGTCAGGTGGTAGAGGGAGACTTACCAAAAGTTACCCCAGACGTTGCAGTCACAATTGCGAAGAATGATTTGATGTCCATTTTTGAAGGGACTCTTGCCCCTCTACAGGCTTATCTCTCAGGCCATCTGACAGTCCAAGGGAATGTACAGATGCTTATGGGCCTAGAATCTCTCCGCCAGGGTAATAAGGAAAAAGACAAAGATGATATTTTTATTGTGTAATGATTTTATTTCTTCTCACAATCATATTTTATGCAGATCATGGAAATAAAGACTTGAATAATTTTGGCAATTGATTTTTCATGGGAAATTGCTTTCAAAGACAACACACTATGCACAAAAGGCTTTATTAGCAAGAAAAATATTTGGCAAAATGCATTCCAAACAGTTATTTGACTGTTACCATAAACTGATGAGGCAAGCACAAGTTTGTTAAAAAATATTTGCACTGGTTGAAAAATGACTTGACAGTTGCCAAATAACTGGTTTAGATTCATGATGGTCTTTGGCACGGAGTTGTCCCTTCATTGTGGAGATGTTCCATAATACTTTGAGCCCAGTTCTAAATTAATTAGTGAATATATAGTCAGCCAAAACAGACTGCAATTATTGCTCTATTTTGCAGTTTATGTGTTTATCCTTTAATCATATTATTTCGTGTTAGTGTTGTATTATATAGTGTTCTTGTACTTTTATTTTGTATGTGGTTTATCCTTGCAGAGTTAATGTAATTTTCTGTAATTTATGTACTGACATAGTTGACAGTACTATAGCATGGTGTTCATAAGCCACATCTAAGGCACTAGAGATCCATATCTCATTAATCTGATACTTTCTGATTACTGTAGGTTATGTTAGTGATTATTGCTGAAATTTGGTTGCAGTTATGATGATGATTTGTTACAGTCTACATACATCTCTCAGTTAAGTTAGCAGTATGATTATTAGTGCCTTTTCTTGACTTTCTATTATCAGGCAGAATTTCTGATGTCTTTTGCTGATTTTTGGCGGTGTCTGTAAGCAAGAGCATTTCTTGATCTCTGAAGCTGTGATATAATTTTGGTGTACTTGGACATTCCTTCAGAGTCTGAGATATTATGCCATTAATGATTGATTAGTGTCAAGTTAGCTTTAATATCACTCATGACTTTACATTGACTATTTAAGTTGTCTAATATGGCTAGCAGGCCATAGTGGTCTTAGTCATCTAAAGTGGGATATGAATCACCATATTCTGAAGATGGCAGATCATGATGATGGTCTTAGTCATCACTTTTAGCTCAGTGGCTACCATGCACCATACAAGGCTAGTTGTGATGATGGTTTTGCCCAGTATATCTATTACACTCACAACCACACATTGGATGTAGCAGTTTTTGATAAAGTAAAAATTATTTGCACTCAAGACACAAATGATTGCATGCTACACACATTGAGTTGTGATGGTCTTGTGGTTGTGTGCTCTTGATTTGTGTGTATGGTATTTTCAAGCCCTTCAAGGGTTAAAATGTTTAGGGCATCTTCCCACAGAATTTGAAATACTGGGTATTGGTAACAGAGCTTTCCATGGCTTTCCAAGCCTCAGCACTGTTTCATAATTTTGCTTTCTGATACAGTGGCACTGCACTGCCCAGCCTGCAATTTTCCACTGATTGTGATGATCTGTATAGCACAGTTATATAATCTCCTTTTCACTTTTCCAGCATGTATTCTTTATTGGACTTTAATTATATATAATGCACACCAAAAACAAGTTATCCAGGAACAATTATAGCCTGGCTCTTGTTTTGGGTCTTCCTATTAGTATCTTGCTTGCATTTGACATCCATAAATGCATGTTTAATTGTTGAGCTTCAGTTCAGTTATGGCTGAATGAGTGCACTAAGATTATCATTACACCTCTCCATCTTATGTGGCTTTTTTAACTCACTTTCAGTGTATTTATTGTTTGGTTGGTCTTAGTTAAGGCTTATGCTCTGGTTCTTGTGAACTGCCATATATCTTTCACTCCAATCTGAATTAAGCTTGATATATTTGGGAATTACTAAATGTCTCATGAAATTTGCATGGCTGGTTTTATGCATTTAATATTATTATTAAGCATTTCCATCCTTGTAAAATGTGAATTGCTTCATAGAGTGTAAAAGGGCAACATCAGAGGTTATGGCCTAATTTAATTATTGTGCCAGGGTTCCCTTTGTACAGAATTTAGTTTTTGTGTCACTGACACCTTTTACATGCATGAATTAATTCATTGGTGTTAGTATCAGCCATAAGTACTCCAGGATTACTGTGTGAACTCATGGATAATAAGGCAGAACATGAATGAGACATGGCAGAGCAAAGGGCTTCAGTGATTGATTACTGTTAACGGATCACATGATACTCAACATATGGAATGTTTCTACAGTGGCTTGCTAGTATTGGGAAGGGACTAGTAATGAGGATATAATTAGGTATGAGAGATTTAGAGACATTAAATGTATGGAATGGACACTTTGTAGAGTTGGTGAGATTTTTGAGGAAATATTGATACTGTCGAAAATAAATCATTAGAGATGTGGCTGAGAATGTTTGTGAAAAAGATGAGAACATTATAATGTAATGCAAAAATGTAGACATATAGTACCAGAGAAACAAGTTATGTATCAAGTGATGAGGCCAAAGTGCAGTACAAAGTAATAAAACAGGAATGAAACTGATATATAGAGACAAAAAGACAGTATAAGGGGATGTACGAAACAGTAATTTAGGGGTAGATTAGAAATTGGAAAATAATAAGAATATGGTGGTGAGTGAAAATGTATGAATGAATGCAAAGATACTGCAGAAAATGTCTGAAGGTAGGTGAATGTTAAGAGCTGTGAAGAAAATTATAAGTAAAGATCTGAGAGTAGAGATAAAATGGAGCCTGTTGGAACAAATAATTCCACCACCTTCAGTGTAATGAAATGGAACATGGGTATGCAGTATTTTTAATGATGATTAAATACAAACAGTGGAGATGAACTGAACATGGGTATGCAGTACTTTTAATGATGATAAGATACAAACAGTGGAGAAAAACTATTTTTATATTCCTATTAACTGAAGAGAAAAGACACAGTGCAAGTATGGTTGTATGAAGCAAATACAGACAGAGAGAGTAGTAGTTACAGAAATTGATTATGACATAGGATATGCAAAGGATGGATGTTAAAAGGACGGCAAAGACATATTTAGAATTTTGAAAAGTAAACTTTATTTCCATAAATTGTATTTTAGTTCACAAAGAGTTGTAATAGTTTAAAGGTATATATTAAGCATATCAAATGCATGTACAAATGTTCAATGAAGCCAGCATCTCAGTGTTATCATAAGATTTATTCTTTTTTCTTTCAGTGTATGAAGATAAAGTAATATTACCATATATGTTATATATGCTAATACTGGAGTATATAAACCTAAATCCTTAATCACTTCTAGCGTAATTTTTTTATGTTCAAAATTAAGATAGAGTAATGAGACAAGTTTTTATAAGCAAGTATGTACAAAACTAGACAGTAGTTGAGCACTGTTTAGCATAATACAGTATATTGCAGTTTTGGGTGTTCCCAGATTCCACCTGCATGTGGTTATGCTATGAGTAGAAGGCATCTTCAGTGAGACTCATCTTCATTGGATGTAAAGGATTACAGTCTTGTCATGGGACTTTTTGCTACAAAGAAGTCCATGTTTTCCCTGCTCTTGATAGGTGCAAAGCCTCACAGCTGCAGGAGCCTCAACAGAAGTGTTTCTGGGATTATCACAATCATAGTTGGAGGGAAAGAAAAAATTAAACATTTGTTGAAACCATCTATAAATAGCTTTTGATCTAAAGATGGGGAAGTGATAGGTACTAGGTACTGCTACCATTCCCCCTGGGTGCCCATATCAAGGTCTGATGTAAGAGGAAAAACAGTCTCATCTGTTTTTATGTTAAATCGAGACAAATTGAAGGAATCAGGTAAAACAAGGAGGCAAGAGGTTCCATGTCTTTACATTAAAAGGAAAGAATGATATCAAATCAGCCAATCCTTAAGATGCCAGGTACTGTATTACATAGCCAGAGAAAGACTGTAACCAGGTCATGATAATTGAGGCCAAGGTAAAGTTTATATAAATGAGAGAAAGAGAAGTAATTATATAGAAGATATAAAGGGGTTCAGGTTTAGTAGGAAGAGAGGGAATGTTAGTGAGGCAAACTACTGTTGTGAGATGTTAAAATGCAATGAGAAATGTAGAGGTGAATTTGACATTGCCTTTGAATTTTTCTCTTTATTATTAATACGAGGAATAGCTGATAGTTAATGAATCGTGTGAAAGGAAGATGAACTCCAAGAGTGAGGTGTATGGGTAGAGTGAAGAATTATGTGGGTAAGAGGAGTATTAGAATGGAGATATGCACGAATAGGGGGGTGTGGAGATAATCATCTTTAGGCTACCCAGCTCCAGAGTGGGAAACGTTTCAAATATAAATACCTGTGTGCAGTAGTTTTCAGTTTCTGGATTTGGCATCCCACCCAAGGAACATTGTTTCTTTTATATAAAATTCTGCTAATGACTTTGTTTTTTCATCTGAACCTGTTCCAGGTGAATACCTTGCTGTTTGATTATAATATTGTACTATAATCAAGCTGAATACTTGCACTTATTGCTTGCTAATCCCTTAGTTGTTGTTATCAGTTGCCAGAACATAAATTGATTCCTCATATTGTTAGCTATAAGATGGTAGGTTTTCCTAAAATCAACAATTGTGATTTACTATGCACTGTGTTTTGTATCTTTGCACTGTATTTTAAAAACTTTTGCTAGACTCTAACTGAATCAGTTCAATTAGCATGCAGGGTTTTGGTTTTCTTCACTTATTTTATTATATCAACTTTTAATCTGAAAGCAATAAATGTTGGAGATTCTTTGAAAATATGACTTTTTTTTTTTTAGAACATTTAGACAGCCTATTACTTTTCATCAATGAACCAGAGTAGCTCAGACCTGATCACTTTGTTTTGGTCCCTAACTAGCTCTGGGAATCTGTTCCCACTAATTGTCAGATAAGGATATTCAAAGAACCTAGACATTGTTTCTCTGAAGTTGCCCCAAATTTTATTGATTGAGATTAGTCTGATAATGGCAGTTTTAACATTGCAACTTATCAGTTTTTCATTATTTTCTCTTTTTTTTTAAACATAGAGGAACATTAGATATTTCTTGAAAACTTTTCAGTATCAATGTTCCATCTTCATGATCTTAAACCTGTGATTCTGTCGTACTGTAATTTATATTGAAACTTATTTTAAACATCATTGGATACCTCTTTCTCAAATTATTTTTAAATGTTACACTTATTAAAAGGGATTATCATATTTCTCTTTTTCTTGAAAAGGGTAGCAGAAGAATTTGGTCCTAATTTCTCTTGACAATAAATATCCTTCAGTATTATAAAGTTACATTACCCTCTAGGTTGTTCTATCTGGCTGGGATTCTTTCCCGTTTCTTTATTTTCCACTTCACGTGATAACTATTAAAAATCCGATTATTGAATAATTAGATCATAGTTGTCCTCTTAAGCTTGAATCTTTACCTGAAGAAAATACTTTAATTTCATTATGATACAGAGTGGTTTAGGTTTTATATGAGATACTGACTTGCTAGCTCTTCCAATAAGAGATAGGTAAGTGTATACAAATCATCATCACATGATTTTTGGGAATATCTTTTGCTGAGAAAACCAGATCTCAGCTCAGAAGGATTATCTCTTTCTGCTGAAAGTGTGACACCAGTCACTCAATTAGGTGTTCCTCCTGTCTACCCTTCTTATGAAAACACCTGTCTTGATCCCCTTTTATGATGTCACGTGAGATTCAGGTGGAACCCAAGGCACAGTGATGCCTTTGTTGGATGTAACATAGGTCACTTGCTGGTGATTGCTCTGAGGCCTCACAGGTTACTTGGCAATTGTGAGTCATTATCTTACCTGTGTTAGTGTTTTGTCAACTAACTTAAACCTGCCTGGGGACTCTTGGTAGCTCTATAGTTACTGGCATCATAGAGTATCTGATAAAAAAAAAAAAAAAAAAAAAAAAAGTCTCAGTCAGTTTTCTTATCTGTTTTTGGTATTTGATGGGATTACAGGATAAGATATAAAGAAAATATCAATAAATTTGTATCAGCCATAAAGGTTGAATAATCAAACTTTCATGCAATTCTGTTTTATGATTTTGATTCTGACAGCCTTCACACATTATGTGGTATTGCATTATTTCCAAAATAATGGCAGTTCCATAACATATTTGTAAATAAATACAGTAGGTGTTAATATTAATTGTTTTGTGAAGATTTAGTTTAGCTAGATTTTTGTCCATATCAAAATTCATATATCAGCTTTTTTATTCAACAAATTAATTTCTTACTTCCACAGGTTAATTAAAAGGGCTTAGATAACAAACTATACAATCCAAAATCCTATTACTTCAGTGGCAATGGGTTTAAGAATGACTTTTTTTCATGATCATTCAAAGGTAAACTGATTGTGTTTGGGGTATTTTGAAAAAGTGCATATTTTCAAAATATTTATAGTTTTACAAAATAATACTTACTTTCCTTTGCACTGAACAATTTACACATAATTTTTGTTTGTACCTTAGACATTTTATTTATAATTTTGGTTTAAACTGAAGAAAGTTGTTCAATAATTTTTTTTCTAATTTTTCTAGTTCAAATTGTGTTAGCTTTAAGTATTTCTAGTAGATTACTGTTTTCAAGTCAACTGAAATAGATGGAGTAGCATTAAGCTGGGACGTAAGACCCTTTCACTTCAGTGACAGTGGAGCAAAGATTTCATGTTGAAAAGATTGACAGCGAATTAGTAAATCAAAAATGACATTCCAAAGTAGCAGGAAGAGGGTAAATTTAGTTTTTTATGTCTTAGTTATAAACTCAATTATGACACAAAGCTTGTAATATTTTAATGATTTCAGTAATTCTTGTATGAATTAGCAGGTTCAGTAATTTACCTGTCTTCTATTTATCTAACTACATCTCTGATGCCTATTCCCTCCAGAAACTTCTATCAAGGGGTGGCTATGGCAAAAGAGTCTCCACTTATCGCTGGCCTTACATGCCTCCCTCACATACACCATTCCATGCATTCTTCCTCAGTTTCTCTCCCTTCAGTATTCCTCCACCCTATTACCTGTCTTGGAAGACAAACATTATTAGTCTTGTGATTTATAAGCATCTAAAATTTTTCACTTTTATATGATAGAGACCCAGATTAATCCTTAGGTCATATTGATGTCTTCAGTGAATGGCAGTGACTGTGACGGCATAATCCTTTATAACCCATCGTAAAAGGTAGATTAGGCAACTATTCAGGTGGAAGTCAGATCATCATTACAAATAACATCTGGCTGCTGGAGGCTCACTTGTCAGGAGTTGAGTTAAAGAACAAACTAGCAATCACCCAGCCCTTATCAGGATGGTGTTACAAGTTGGACTCATTTTGCACCTTCATTTGTATATAACATGGTAAGGATGTTAAGTTTCAGTGATAGTTGCTGAAAGGTGGCTGGAACTCCTTTTGATTCAATACATCTGTATTAGAGGTGTGATATTTGTGTTGCAGGATGTAATGATTATGCAGCATAGTTGATATGGCCAACACTATCCCTAAGTTATTAAATAAGATTTTGACAACCAAAATATATAACAAATGCAGGTATATTATTTTAGTGTCACCAACATAGTATGGCAGAAACTTAAAGATCACTCTGTCCATTAGATTCATCCGTCCATCATTCATCTGTCATCAGAGGTCACACTCAAGCCTTCAATTTAAACTTGGCTGTAACTTAATAACTCAAATCACATACTCATTAAACTGCTCACATCTGTTTCCCAGCATCTAGAAAACTGGTGGTATAAGACCCATAACATTAGTTAGGATTTTGCCAGAGATGTGCCATTTTTTTTTTTAATCTTAATTTATGTATTGCCTCATGATTCACAATGGAACCAGTTTTTCTTTATCTAAGTTCTGACGATTCATCATTAATTCAGTCATTGGTTAGTCTATAGTTTGCTTGATACACCTTCTATCTATCTATATCTCTGATGCTTGTTACCTTTGAGAAGTCCCTCAAGGGGGGGTGGCCATGGCAAAAGAGTCTCCATAACTGTAGAACTCCTGTGCCAATTCTTTGCCTTTAGTGCCTCATCCTTAGCTTTTAACATCCACGTATCTAAATGGGGAAAATCCCTTTCCAGTAACTCCAGACATGGACTCTACCTAAATTTATTCGACAGTGCCCTAATCTAATTAGTTGAGAAACCTACTCACGATGAGAATATACTAGGTTTAGTTCTTAATACAAACGAGGATCCTATTAATAACAAACGAGGATCCCATTAACAATGCTGAAGTTGGAGAAAAGTTTGGTACTAATGATCACCAATAGATTATTTTTTAGGTTGCTTTCAACACTGCATGTAATATTGGTCAAGATAACAGTCGCAAAAAAATTTCAGATTTTAAATGTACAAATTTTAATGATCTTTACATTGTTCTTGATAGGCAAACCTAGGATGATACAGTCAATGTAAATGACATGAACATAGCTTGGAAAAGATTCACAAAAACCTTCAAAGCAAAAGGGGGAACATAAGTACCAATGCATAGCAGACAGTCTATTTCTAAAACAAAACCAAGGTGGTGGAACAAAATAAAAAAAGTACCTGATGTCTAAGAAAGTAGCTTATACTAAACTCAGAGTCTAGTAATGAACTCATTAGAGTAAGGTATGTAAATTTGCATAGAAAAATTAAGAAAGTTATTCGAATGTAAAAGTCAACATGATGCATATACTGCTGAAAATAGCAAAAGAAACCCAAAGGAGTATTACAATTATATTGGAAGCAAGAGAATCATTGCCTAGTCAATAGGTCCACTAATTATGGAAAACAATGACTTAGTTCAGACAACGAAGCCTTGGCAAAAATATTAAATGACTTTTTTACATATGTATTTAGATCAAAGACGTTAACCATGTCCCGAATCCAGTTTCATGGATAAGAGAGGGGGAGTGTTTTTCAACAAATCGACATAAAAGCCGAGGACAGACTTTCAGCAATAAATGGAATGAAAATAAAATGGCAGGTCCTGGTAAGTTTTATCCGAGAACAATGAAAGAAACGAAAAAGGAGATAGTTAAGCCTTTGAATGCCTTTTTTAATAAGTCATTTGCTACAGGAAAAGTTCCTGATGACGGAAGTTTGTCAATATAACAATGATATTCATAAAAGGTAATAAGTCACTGCCCACAAATTATCATCCTATTAGCTTAATGTCTGTAGTTGGTAAACTTATGGAAACCATCATTCGAGACAGAATTGTAAACCATTTAGAGGACCACCTCCTAATAAACAATTCTAAGCATGATTTTTGATGAAATTCCTCATGTCTGGCAAATCTTGATTTCTTTTATGATATAATCAACATGTATGACAAAAGTAAAGCAGTTGATGTTATCTATGTAAACTCTCAAAAAGCCTTCATTAAGGCTCTGCATCAAAGATTACTATTAAAATTAAGGCATATGGCACTGAAAGGGTTGTAATTTAGTGGACAGGAAACTGGTTAGCTGGCTGTAAACAGAGTAGTGATTAATGTTTAAACCTCAGAATGGTTAGATGTAACAAGTGGAGAGCCACAAGTATCAGTCTTGGAAGCAGTTCTCTTTTTCATATATTACAGTGATATTGATGATGGGCTGCTTTGCAAGATATCAAAATCCACTGATGATACAAAGCTGGGATATAAATCTACAACTGAAGTTGAACATCTACAGCTTCAAACTGACATAGACAAACAGATAAACTGGGCTTAGACAAACTGATGTACTGGGCTCTTAAGTGGCTCATGGATTTTAGTAATGATACATGCAAAGTTTTACAAATTGGTTGTAAAAAGGAAAAGGCAGTCTACAGTATGAATTCAGTTGAACTGCAAAAGGTAAATAAGGATAAAGGCCTGGGTGTAATAAGGATGTAATAGTCTTGGGTGACCTAAAACCATTTAAGCAGTGCAGAGAAGCAGTGAAAAGTGCAAACAAAATTCTTGGTTTCATAGGCAAAGCCTCCAAATTTAAGTTCATGGAAGTCATCCTTACTCTTTACACTTCATTGGTTCATCCACATCTTGAATATTGTGTTCAGTTTTGGTCACCCCACCTAAAAAAAGACGTAGATAGAATGGAGAGAGTACAGCATCAAGGTATCAAGATGATTCCCAGACTGAGAAACAAATCCTATGCGATGAGATTAAACAACTTGAATCTATTTAGCTCAGAAAAAACAAGGTTTAGAGGTGATCAAACACAAACATTCAAAATGATCAAAGGAATTGATAATCTCTCAAGTTACTTAAAACTTGACTCATCTGATTTTACATGTAGTATTGGATACATACTCATGGACAAATGATTTACCTTGAATGAGGCAAAGTACTTTTATTTCAAGAGGATTGTTAACTTATGGAATGATTTGCCAAGAAGAGTGGTTGAAAGCAGTACTATAAATATGTATAAGAACAGACTTGATAAATACTTCACTTCAAGTCCATGGCTTTCATTATTTGCACCTCCGTTGTCAAAATGACAATTTGCAGTTAATTCTCTTTGAATTATCTGTGTGCCTTCTAACTTTTACCACACTATTCTGTGAGTTTCTGATATCTTCCACTATCATGTACAGCCTCGAAAGGATCCAATGGTCTGTTGCTGTTTGAATTCCTTCCTTCCTTTGTATTAACAGGCCACTGGCAGACGGCAACTCTAGCACAGTGTTTTCAGAGGCTCCTACCTAATGTTCCTAGCAACCATTTCTACCTAATGTGTCTACCTAATATTTCTGCCTAATGTGACAACCTATACTACTTCTACTTAATGATCCCAGCAAATGTTCCAACCTACTACCTCTACCTAATGTTTCTACCTAAAGCTCCTATCCAGTTTTCCTACCCACTACTTATATCTACTGCTTGTACCATTTTGCAAAAAGGTAGGGCTAGGGCAAAGCACTTACCGCAGGAAAATCTAGAGTTGCGAAGAATGAGTTGCATAATTTAAGTGTTGTCAAGTATAATTTGTAACAAGGAGAGACTGTATGTTTATGAACAGAATACACCTTATTTCTGCAAAAGTTACCCTTTCTTGCCTATACCTTGGACACTACCCATCTCTCCAGCACCACAAATGCTGATTCAGCATATTGCAAGACCCTTCATGCCCAACATGAAACTTTTGCACTGAAGACACTGAACACTTACTCCTCAATTGTCCTGTGTTCACCCCTCAAAAACACACATAACTTTACACATCTTGACCTGTGGTCCTGCCTGATGGATGTGGCTGGCTTCCTAAACACTGCAGGAGTTACAAAAAAGGGGATCCAAAGGTAGGAAGGTAAGAGTATGAGGTAAAGAGATTATGAAAGAGTATGAGTTAGTACCTTTCCTATTATGACGAGCTTGCTTTTTGATTAAGGAACATGTCTCCACAGTCTAATATTAGATAAAAAAAAAAATGGCTTTTAACAGGAGAGAACTAGTATGAATTTATTAACACAATTAATGGAAAAAATTGCTGGCCTATTCACCCCTTTTACTTTATTTATTCGGTTGTCTCTTACATGCAAATCTTAGAAGAATTGAGGGAGAGTTCATAATCTTTGTGTAGTAGTCTCACCATTTTAATGACGGGATAATTGTTATTCTGTTTAGTAACTCATACCTTAATTAGTGAGTCTCTGCCAGCTGGTTATTTGAGAGAATAAAATTGTATATTTGTATTGGAAGACTGACTTAATTTGAAGGCTGCCTTTACCAACCAGTCCCAAATACTCTTGTCTTCACAGGTTGTATCTGTCTGTTGCAAAAATTATTCTCATATTCAAAACACATTATTTTTCTTTTCAGATTATAATATGAATTGAATATCCAGAGGTACTTTGCTGATCTCACTCATAATCAAGTTCAAATTCACATTCATAGTAAGATGTAAGGTCAGAAGCTAATTTAGATTCTACTACAGTGCTGAAAATGATGTTAAATATTGATTATGAAGAACTATGATTGTACTTGTTAATTTCTTTTGAAAATTACAAATTGTTTTAATTGTAATTGTTAATATATTCAAAGAATACAAAATATTTAAGATAAACTATTGCACAAAAGTAGGTTATCAGTAAAATCTTTTATATATGACTGTTTCAGTCTTTGCACTGTTTACAAAGGTTATATTGAAGTTATAATACAATAGGTTTTAATATTCTTTAGAGTATATATTTTTCCACATATTAATGATATGATTTTGTGACGTTTGTTATGATCTTTTTCCTCTGTTTCTATTTTTTGCTAATTTGTATTCTGATTTGTGAATATCTTTTGTTACAGATCTGTTTTCTACTTCAAATCTAACAACATTTTTTTTTTAAGATTTTCATCTTGTGTAAACAATTCTTCTACAAATAGGATAGATCATTTATGCATTTAAGGAAGCATCGTTGCTTCATAATTATGGCTTGCTCAGTTTTAGCTAATAAAAAGAGATGACTCTGAAGTAGTATTTTCCACGTAGAAAATAAATGATCGTAAGGTGCACAAAAATTTGTAAATAGCATTTATTCATAGTATGTTGGTATACATGTTAAATTCTCTAACCAGTACCTTTTGTTTTATGAGAATTGTCTTGTTCAATAATGAATAGAACTCCCATTGTTATATATAGAGAATTAGTTCTTATTGTTGTCAGAAATTCAGTATACCATGATGTATAGCATATATTTTGTATTTTCTGTAGATTTCATGATTAACACCACAAATGATTCATACAGTGAATAATAGGGACAAAGTTCTTGCTTTATATATCATTTTACAGAAAACAGTATGAATTAATGTAAGTGTCAGTGGTGAATATTCATCTTGTTTATATATTGATATGATTATTTTTTTATGATTGATATGATTATTTTTTTATGATTGATATGATTATTTAATTCCATCAAGTACCTTTCAAAATTAATTCCCCTGTGAATAATTTCTAATGCTCAAGAGCATGACACTGATCTAAAAGCACAAGTAGGAAAGCATATGATTTCATCACAGAGATATTTTCTTGAACCCACACACTGAGACTGGAAATATCAAAAAGAAGTTAAGAGCATCAATCCAACTAGGACTTTATAAGAATTATATTTCAAACAAACACCAACACATATTGTGTGTGTATTTCAACCCTATCCCAGGAGGCAGGGAGAAATAATACTACCCATGTATCTCCTACTTTTTAAAGTTGGTAACTAAAAGTGAAGGGAGTGGGAACTCTGAAAATCCTTCCATCCTATAAGAACTTTAGAAACATAAGAGCAAAAGAAGACAGGCAAGTGAGGATGATTCCTCATGAGCTCGGTCTTCAGTTCATGATGCTACCTCGCTCAGGCGGGAAAGGGGTGAACAGGTATTAAAAGAAAAACTTTAGTTTTTATGTGTAGGATATATCAAGTATCTCCATGGCTCAGTAACTGATTCTTCTCATGTTATTATATGTCTGATTAGGTTTTTATTAAGTACCCTATACGAGAATAACATGTAATACATTTTTTTTTGTCACTAAGTAGCCTTTATCTTATTCTGCAGTGACAGGTATACTTTTGTTATCAGTATTGACACATTTTTTCATTACATCAAAACTTCTTCAATGTCAAAAGAATTGAAAAATCTTAGTTTCTTCTTTGATGTTACATTTCATGATCTTGTTAATATTATCATCTTATATATATATATATATATATATATATATATATATGTATATATGGAGCGGGGGGCTGGAAATCCTCCCCTCCTGTTTCTTTTTACTTTTCCAAAAGAAGGAACAGAGAAGGGGGCCAAGTGAGGATTTTCCCTCTATGGCTCAGTCCTCTGTTCTTAACGCTACTTTGCTCATGCTGGAAATGGCAAATATGAATGAAAAAAGATAAATTTTTTTCATACATACTCGCCATTTCCCATGTTAGCGAAGTAGCATTATGAACAGAGGATTGAGCCCTAAAGGACAAATCCTCACTTGGTCCCCTTCTCTTTTCCTTCTTTTGGATAAGTGAAAATAGGAGGGGAGGATTTCCAGCCCCCCGCTCCCTCCTCTTTTAGTCACCTTTTACAACACACAGGGAATACATAGGAAGTATTCCAACAATAACAATATAGTTACGAGGCATGGGTTTATAAATAGGGTTGTACAGAGGAGGGTGGATGAAATGTTTGAGGACAATATGCTGTGTGATATGATTTGACTGAGTAAGTAATGAAAGGGTAAGAGATATGTGTAGTAATAAAAGAGTGTGGTTTGAGAAAGCAGAAGAGGTTGTGTTGAAATGGTAAGGTCATATGGAGAGAACGAGTGAGGATAGGTTGACAGAGGGTATATGTGTCAGAGGTATAGGGAACAAGGAGAAGCGGGAGACCAAATTGGAGGTGGAAGGAAGGAGCAAAAATGATTTTGAGCTATCAGGGTGAAAGGCGAACATGGAATAAAGTGAATTGGAATGACATGGTATACTAAGGTTAGCGAGGTAGTGTCAACAATAGAGGACTGAGCCTTAAGAGGGAAAATCCTCAATTGGCCCCTTCTCTGTCCTTCTTTTGGAAAAGTAAAAACTAGAGGGGAGCATTTCTAGCCCCCCCCCCCCACTCCCACCACCTTTTAGTCACCTATGACAGGCAGGGAATAATGGAAAGTATTCTTTCTCCCCTATCCTCAGGGTTATGTATGTATGTATCCCTCCCCCCTTTTTTTTTATGTTGAAGGCTCCAGTCATGGACAAAAGTCCACATCAAGGCCGGGCCCTAATTGAAATATAGAGAG
>JAYMFT010402987.1:0-18783 GCA_038088735.1 Panulirus argus | reverse complement strand
ATAGATAGATAGATAGATTGATAGATAGATAGATAGGTAGATAAATAGATAGATAGATAGGTAGATAAATAGATAGATATAGATAGACAGATAGATAGATAGAAAAATAATCACCAGAACCTTAATTAACCATCACACCTCACGTGTCCTTACTCTTTTTTACCCACCTTCAGAACACAGAGGGATAGAACCTCATTAGCTTGGAGTCTTCGCCTCGAGAGTCTGTACAAAACATCGTCTGGATAATCTAGAAATGTTGGCTGATTCAAATGCAAACGTCGTGAAAGCCCAACGTAAAAGGAACAACAGAGAAAGAAATGAAAGAAATATTATTAGGCTTGTAACTCTTGGCTTCAGGTTACACTAGTTGGCTAGAATGTTGGTTTGTGCCGTACCTCGGGTGACAGAGAGTGTTGTACACCTGTACACTTTGTGATGTGTTTATTGGACATGAGGAAGTACAAGTCATACGATGGAGGTGTGACGTGACAAGGTGAGCTTAATCATAGTCACATGAGATGAATGGAAACTCAAGAGTTGAACCAGTAGTGCTATGGCAATCATACTTCACGATGATCAGCACGTCAAGCATAACGAACATCACGTCATGCCTAACGAACGTCGCGTCATACATAACGAACATCACGTCATGCCTAACGAACGTCGCGTCATGCCACACCACTTTATCTATCATTCTCTGTTGCATATTACTGTCGAACGAAATATCCTTCATGATATGGATAGATAACATAATTACAGTCCATTTCTCAATTTCTTCTGTGCTATCGCGAGAGACAAGTTGCCTAATGAAATCATTTTGAGCCTCTATCATGCCATTATATTATTAAAAATCTTTGTATACAAAATATATCAGTATTAATTTATTGTAAAATTCGGTCCTTGCTACACCATAACCTTTACAATTCTTCATTGCCAAAATGTTTATCTGTCTACCTTAAGGAATGCATCATTGATGAAATATGTTCAAAAAAAAAAATCATTTATTTTGTAGATTGCCATTAAGATATCAAACTAGTTAGCCACAGACTCTCCGGCATTCTTCCAAAGTATGGAAATGGTTGGCGTTCGCCCCACAGCCGCCGTACTTATACTGCTCGCACTTGCCAGTTGCCTTGTTGAAGAAGTAGCGAATCATGAGAGCTTTGCATGACCCCTGCACGTTAGGCAGATAGCACACCTCGCTTCGGGAGCGACCTGAAAGGAAAAGAGAGTACTGTGATTTAATTGTGTTGATGCAGAAGATGAATGGTTGACTAGGCTTCTGGCCAGCCAACTACCGGGGGTCATTTGCAACCTAACTACTGCCAGGATGTCGTTACGACCGTCTACGTCAACAGAAAAATACTCAACACCTTCTTCAGCCCACAACGAACATCTCTAAACATGCGTGAAAATGGAAGACGGTTCATCACACGAAAGGGATGATTCTGGTCACTACATTGGTTCTCCTGAAGGAAATAAAGTAACGTCGAACACTCCACCAGTTATTTCAGAATGGTTGCACAAGGAGTTGCAGTTCATTGATAGAACCCAGACTAAACCAAAGAAATAAGTCAGAGTAAGTCATCAGCTATGGTGACGACTCACATTCAACATGCAGTTAAGAACGGTGACTCAAAGTGGGTCATTTGTTAAGCCAGACTGACAACAACGTGCAGCAACTGAAATCACTCAATGTAAAAGTGGTCTGCAATAACCTTTGAAGTCCTGGTGTCATTGAAATCCCTAGATTAACTGCATTGGTTAAGGACAGTCCACAACCTGGGGGAGATTGCTGAAGACGTAGAGATTGTGAAAATATTGAAGAGGATCAAGAATCACCTTCTTGCCACACTATGGTTGATGAAGGTACTCTGATTAATCTGTTCGTCCTACATTACAATATATATGGAACTTTTGCCAGGACTGATAAGTGGTACGCCACACCACAACACACAATGGTTGTTGGAGGTGTTGTGAGGAGCGTCGGCTAATGCGTCACTCTTGCAAGTGTTTTGTAAGTGTCGCTTGGGCTGCCAGGTGTGAAGTGTTGTGGGGATTCCAGTCTCTTGGCTCACCACGTAGACTGGTATAGGGAGTATAACAAAGACGCCTTGTGAGAATATCAGCATTAGATAACACTAGTGTAAGCAGTTGAAAAATAGGTCGGAAGGATGACACAGGTACTTAATGGTCGGTAGTGAAATTCGTTTTAAGGATGGGGCTTGTCGTTGTGAAATTTGTACATAAGAGACGAGGCAAAACGAAATATTCAGGAAATTCAAATGATCATAAAAATACAGGACATAGCGAAAGAAAGATTAAGGTACAATATAACAAAGTGGAGTAAGTATATAAAGATAACATTGTATCTTGTATATTGGAGAAGAATGGAAGCATAAAGACGAGAAAAACTTAGCTTTCTTATCTGGGTTGAGCGAATAACGTGCTTGACCTTTTGCCGACATGCAGAGAATAGCTTTCTAAGAAGATCAAAAAATAGTCTCTTGTTAATATTCTTAAAGATATTTACCCTGAACCGTAGTGGGGACAGCCAGCGCAACCAGCAGCAGGACGGCCATCAGGGGAACTACTCGAACCATCGTCCTTGGAAGGTGAACCAAATTCCTGTCAATAATGCTTAGAGATAATACATTTGTTACCTTATGTTTGCTTGCTCAGTTGTTTCTGTGTTATTGTTTATTCCTCACCAAATGGCCTGACGTCTTAATTTAATATCTATTATCAAACTATTCATTAGCAAAAATATCAATATCGCGAATTATTTACACCGAAAGCCTCTCGAAGTAGAAAATAAAATGTCAAATCTTTACATTTGAGAGGATGTGAAGGAACACATCTCTGTGCCTCTGTGTTTTCGAAAATATAATTAAATCACAAATGGCGTCTAACACCAAACCAGTTAACACTGTGAGGCGTCAGGTAGATGCAGACAAACGGTATGAGACAGACGCTACCTTACCGGAATAACAAGGCAGAGGAGAAGACTCGGTGGAATGACCGTGATTTTAGACTCACCCAAGTTTATATACCGCGTCATGTGCGTCTTGTCCTACTTGCCTTATACGGAGATTGAGTAATCGGACAAACAATAAAGTAACTGGACTGATATCAGATATTTACATAGACTGTTAGTGTATATCTTTTCTTTTTTCTTTCTTCTCGACAATAAAAGATTGAGTGATCTATAGAGGTTAATTGCTATTATCAATGATCTATGAGATGGCAACACCAACTAAAGAAGAAAGTAAAATTGTTGGTGAGAAAAGTTGCTTAATGCCGGCGTAAACTGTTATTTAACTCCTCAGCTTTATATATAAATCTGTCTAACCCTTTAGTGATTCTGTCTCTTTCTTTTTCTCTCTCTTTCTTTCTGTTCATATACTTTCTTGAAATCCTGGCAATCGGTCAGAAATGATATAATCAAAGCGATCTAACAACTGGCAATGATTCTACTGGAAATCCCTCCTCCGCATCACTAGAGCCCGAGTCGGCTTCTGTGCCAGGAACCAGTAGTAGATCGACGGCATCTTACTCATGATGTCATTTTAAAGTGACGTCGCTTTTCATACGTCATCTCACTCGTGATGTTAAATTCTAGCGACGCAGCTTTTTATACGACACCTGGTGATGTGTTGCCAGTATCTTCGTTGAGTGAAAGAGTAGCGGCGACAAGTAATGTGTAGCTTGTCACCCTGGCACTGATGTATGGAGGTGTTTTGAGATCTGATAGATGGTGCGTTGCTCCAATGTGTGTTACTGAAGGTCTGGTGAGGACAATAGCTCGTGTTTTACCTCTACAGAGCTAAATGCAATTTGTTGAAGGAGAGGTTGCTGAACTGTGTGTATCACCTTAGTTACACTGATGTATAAAACTGTTGCGAGTACTTATGGTTTGTCAACGAAAACGCGCGCGCGCGCGCGCGTGTGTGTGTTTGTGTGTGTGTGTGTGTGTGTAGGGGGGAGCATTGGTTGTAATGATCACATGTTAAGGGAGGAAACAACACATAAAAAGTATCATCAAAGCTCCAACTTATATTCGCTGGTAAAGTAAATTATACGTCGTACTTTTATGGCAACAGAAATATCAAATGATTAAGAGAAATAAGTGGAATCTTGATGGAGTAGAGGAACTCAGTGAAAATAAAGTTCAAAAGAGTAAATTGACCGAGTTTCAAGGGTATGTCGACATAAAGAAATCTAAACTCTCTGTGGGTTAACACAATGTTGCTTGTGGTTATATCGCTGACATGGAGTAGGAAAAGAGTCCTCCATGTGAATGTTAGAGGAAAACTAACCGATGCTTTAAGATGGGGAAACCTTGAACCCTCACTGTAAAGGCTTAGCATCAGGACTGAGAGGGGAAATGTGCTGAAGAACACAACTTTGTTGAAAACGATTTTTTTTCTCTCGAGAATAAATTTTTCGATTCTATATAGAATCCTCTCTCACCAAAATATGATCCTTATGGCAATTAAATATTTGATAACTGGGGTTAAATTAAGTCTTAAACCCAAATAAAGAATTTTTAAAAGCTGATTTTCAGTATCCAGGAAAACCTAATTCAGATTATTCTTTCAGGAAAATGATTCTAAGATATAATGCCTCTGTAATGTACAGGAGCCATAATGCTGATCATTTACCACAATTGCAGACTTATTGCTGTAGATATAGTGATGATGTGACAAGAGTCAGTTGGTCAACGCAATAGTTCGCAAGTTGAGGATGAGGCTCTACGTTCATGACACATCATGTCACATACGAAGTTACTTTTCTAAATTGTTTCCGAACTCAAAAGGTTTTTCTCCATCGTGGATAGGTACCGCGTACCTTATTATGAAAAATGTTCCAAGGTTTGGAGTAATAAACCTTTAGCTCTGGTTTTAAATCTCACTTTTAGTACTTCATAACACTAAGTTTAACTTGCAAGCAGTCAACCCAGACACATAACATATGTATCACCTTGGAATAGTTAGACTAAGTGCATAACGCCATATACAACACCAAATACACCCAAATGCATAACACCATACACCATGAAACATCAACTAACTCATAACAGTCAGTCGTGATACATAACACCTCACCGTGAGAGCAACTTCCCCAGATGCATTCTGTAAACAGCAGAAGCAGACGCCTCTGATATATAATATCCCACAGTATAGATAAATTTGATCCTAATCAATAACACTAATCAGTTCGAGTGATCAATCTATGCGCATAGCTTCACATAGTTCAAGTCGTCACATGTGATGCATGACACCACACGGTTTAAACAGTTATGCTTATAACACCATTAGCACAGTGCAGTTGTTTATGTCTGAGACACAGCCTCTTTGCAAAGGCAACCAGGCTTCCCTGATGCCCAGTGATAGCTACTGGAAGGAACCATACCTGTTCCTTAACATGATACAGTGGGAGTAATCACGTATGTTGGTATAAAAATTCACGCTGAGCAAGTATTCAGCTCTTACGTATAATACCGGGCGGTGATCATGGAGCCATAGAGAGAACCTGTTGGTGAACCTTTAGCGTAAAATATAAACTGCAGATTGTAATGAGAAGCAAAATAAGAAGAAAGTAGTCAAGCCTGATGCATAGCACGTACAGCGCAAGAAGTCACAGACGTTACGAACAGCATTGCCTAAAACTATATCAAGCATAGTAGAAGCAGTCAGTCCTGATACATAATCCCAAGCAATGGAAAGTAAAGCAATTGGCTCGTACAAAAAGCAACATGCATTTCAAAATTAGATCTTTGCTTGATTTGGCAGCTCTTACTTCACACGAGTACACTGGCAAAGTTTAGGCATCACCAGTTGTGAGTCAGGGTAGAGAAATGTATGAAGACATCTAGTCATATCATCTTCTCTCTGTCACTGATGGTAAAGTACTTGTCATATGTATGACAGGGAAGTGACGTGCTGAGGGCAGACTGATCACAGTAACATGACACAGATATAAACCCAAAGGTGATACCGTAATCCTGTGGTATTCCTATTCATGATCTGTATACCGTCTTGCATCAAAGAAACATCAATTGATTTCCGATAAAAATGTATCAGAGGAAAGGTATGGTGACACCACATTGCATCTACCCAGGCTCTGAGTACGATTCCATGGGCAGATTTGGGTAACACTAACTATGTCAACACAAGCAGGGACCATCTGGGGGAGACTGGAATGAGAAAAACATTTGTTGAGAAAGAAATTCCCAATTCCTGCGTACGTGTCCCTTGTCACTACTGTCAGTCCCTGTTGCAGATCATTGTCAGACGAAATGTCCCTCTTGATCCACAATGACATTAATAATAATCTGCTTTTCTCAATATCTTCCGTGGTATTCAGAAGGAAGCGTAGCCCTACGGAATTAATTAAATCAAGGCTTTATTATGTCACGATGCAATAAGAAATTAATTAGTATACAAAGCATCTCAATTCTTAATCAAGGTAACATTCCTTCCTCACTCCATCACAACACATAAAATCTTTCACTGTCAAAAATACACAAATTTAGCCCCACACGACGTACTGATTCATGCAATGTTACGCACAGCGTCTTAACACGTTAGATAAAATGTGGGCTGTCATCAGAAGTTCTTAAAGGCAGAATTCCTTGCAGGCTTCGAGGGTCGAGAAGCGGTTGCGGTTGCCTCCGCATCCGCCGTACACGAACTGCTCACACTTTTGGTTGACGCTGTTGAAGAAGAAGAGGAAGAAATATGCCCTACAGTATCCACGATCCGAGGGAAGTTTGCACACTTCCTTCCGCGTCAGACCTGAAAAAGAACAAAGTCTTGTCATGCACTAAAGCGTAAGATAAAGACAAAGGCTAAGTTGACCAGAAGAGAGTGTTCTTTAACACAGAGGTTTAAAAGGACTTAGACGGTGTTTTAGTTATGAATGGTTCACGTTGGTGGGGGAATGGTGGTTAGTGTGACACTCTCACACTGACGAAGGGAAGTCGGGTAGGCAGAGGAAGAAGATATGAGATCGAACAAAGTCAATCGTGAATATAATCCAAAGTAGTAATGAGTTTCAGGAATGACGAGCATATGTGGACGTTATCGTGAAATGCGTGCGACAGACTGAAGCAAAGCATGTCTGAAATTCAGGTCCTGTTAAAGACAGGACGCAGCAACAGAAGGATTAAGGAACCGTGATAAATGACATCAATATTTGTTTCTAGGGAGATGTGATATTAAAAGCGTGAAGATCTTTAACTTCTTACAGCAACTGAGGTACTAACTACATCTTCAACATTTGCTGACGTCTGAAGAAATGTATTCTAAAAGACTCCAAAATATTCTACAATAAATGTGTTAGGAATATTTACCCTTTGCCGCACTGAAGACAGGGGACGCCAGTAGCGCCAGGACGGCCATCAAGTGAACCACTCGAACCATCGTCCTCAGAAAGCTAACCAGGACTCTGTAAACAGTGCTGAGGGATAGTACATTTGACGCGTCACGTCTGTTGCTCTGCTGTGTCTAAATGGCTTCAAGTCTTTCTTTCCTGGTATCCATTACAACCACCTCTCGTTCCCTGACAAAGAGTGAAAATGCCCCGTTCACGTTTGTCTGTCTGTCTCATATTCACTTGCCTGTCCTCCAGTCTATGTCAGTAATAGCCAGCAGCCTGATATATGTAAACACGAAAGTGTCAACACATCCATCAAATTTGCACATAACATTTGCCAACTGACTTTTCAGGGGGGCAGAAATCTCAATCATTCCCCCAAAGCCAATTGATAAAATGACCATCAGAAATCTGTCAGTTCGATCGATCTCTCGAACGAATATTGAAATGACCCGGATCTATTCCTCCCTCACTAATGAGACAAACTATACACTATAATCGTCTGTAGTATTAATGAAATAAAGTAAAATACGTACATAGATCAACTGGATCTTATTCCATGTGTTTGTATAGTCTGTTGGGAACATCATCTCACAGGCAATAATCATAATTTCACGTTGGAGTTATCACAGAATCGTGTTGAAAGTGCAAAAAATGAACATTTAGAATCATACAAGTAATACATAAGTTGGTGGGGTTTATAAAGAAATATATATCGAATTCTCCTCTTTGATTAGAGATAAGATTAGTAATGTTGGGCTGCTAACACTGAGTCAGGCAACAGCAATAGGTGTCAGGTAACTACAGATGTGAAAGAATAAGACCCGAATGGCACTTTACCCGTGTGACAAAGCTGGAGAGACGACTCGAGGAAATGATCGTAAGGTTGAAGGTACCAACTATATATACCGGGTCCTGTGCAGGAGACTGGCTTATGCTCAGTTTATCTCAGTTGAGGAGCGAATGAGACTAATGATGAAATAACTGGACATCTTGCCTTTTACATCAAGTACCTGAGTTAGCGAACATCATTTTTTTTTTTCGACATGTATAGATGAAATGATTTACGGAGATTGATTGATCTTCTTGATGGTTTATAGAAAGGCAACACTTCACATGGCGGGGAAGTGAGCCACATATGAGAAACATTGCTTGATAACGGAATAGCTTGCTATTTAACACTTTTCGATCTCTATATGAATGCACGTCGCCTTGTTCCGTGGTTTTCATTGATCGTCTCTCTGTACGTATGCTCTTAAAAGCCGAGAGAGGCCCTGAAGATTTAAGTGGTATATGAGCAAATATTTAACTAGTGGCAATCTGAGGTGCAGCCAGGTGATCAAATTTATTTTATGTCATTTTTTAGTGAAGTAGATTCACATGAGACACCTGGTGGTGCGTTATGCTCACACTGGCGTGTGGAAGTGTAGTCAGGGCTACTGCAAGATGTGGCACTGCATCACACTAACACTGATGACTAAGTGTGGCGTCCTACCCACACTCACACTGGAGTATGGAAGTGTAGCGATGGCTGCCTGGGTGTTGTGTCGCCCGTGCCTTTGGTGAGTTACAGTAGCGAAAAGTGATGCGTAGCGTGTCACTCTGGCACTGATGTATGAAGGTGTGTCACCCTGGCACTGATGTATGAAGGTGTGTCACTCTGGCACTGATGTGTGGAGGTGTGTCATTCTGGCACTGATGTATGAAGGTGTTGTAAGTTCGGTTGGATGGTGGGTTACTTCCCGAAGGAGTCATCATACGTGCCCTATTTTATTTACTTTATTCAACGAGAAGAAGGAGAATTAAGTAACAATGCCTCTCTAAACATTTGCAAAAGTCATGGGGGTGCCGTCGTCTGAAACAGACAGATCTGAGGTATCTAATTCCCTGTACCCAATAGCCCTTGAACTTCCACATTAACGGTGAACGTTCAAGTCATCCAAAACATTTCTAACGGGATACCTGACTGAACAGTGACTATAGTTCACCAGTTAGATATGTGTCACCAACTTCTATCATAATGTGACTAATTCGGAAATAAAATTCATTGGCACTTTTGTCTATGGTAAACTTCTGTGCGCCTTATTTGCTGTTCCCACGCTCCTTAATCTCTTCCAAACCAGTGTGAGACGTCATAACGATCGGCTGTGGCGTTGTGTTTCTTGTAGACAAATAATGGATGATCCGCGCAGAGAAAGGTGGATAGATACATGTTATATAATATTAGTCCTAAAACCCCTGCAGTTCCACAGCAAAAAGGAGAAAGAACTGGTTTAAAGATATACGGCAGTGGTCATTGTACACAGCTATTTTCAATATTTTACTTTAAGCCCACTGAAAGAACGTCGCTCCATGTATATCATACTTCTATTTTCTCTTACCCATGCACGCCTCTCACCCTTCTGCCACGTTCAGGCCCCGACAACTTAAAGTATCTTCTCGCCACCCTTCCATCTCCTTCTCAGTGTCCTCCTCTCTATTGTCTCCTCCATTTCTGACACGTATATCCTCTTTGTCAACCTCTCCTCACTCATGCTCTCCTTATGTCCACACCTTTTCAGCACACCCTATTCAGATCGCTTAGTAAAACTTAGTCACTACCACACCATTTTCTTAAAGGATCATTCATTACACAATCAATCCCTCTCACACAGCATATTTTCCTCGAGCATTTTAGTTCCATCACATACATACAGACACCCTCATCCCTTTTTTGTATCTAAGGAGTATTATATATAGATTAGTATATATAACTTCCATGAGGATTATACATATGTATTTAGATACGTATGCATAACTTCCATGATTACATACTTTGTTGGATTTGCAGCAGTCATAACACATAAGAATGAAATGTTTCGTCACAACGATCTTCAGTTGGTTATGAAATATAACAATCTGAGTTTAATCTTGCATTTGATCCTTATTGTACCACAATGCTGGTGATTTTTCTACTGTAAGGAAAAATTAAGCCACCAGTAAGAAGATTACATTAATCATTAAACTCTTAAGCATAACTTGTTATCCTAAAGAACATCCGGGTCACTATCATAAGTACGCTACACAAAGATTCGAACACTCCATCTCAGTGTCGAAATTGTTATCGTTTCCTTCACATCCGCCGTACACAAACTCGTCGCATCTTAGACTTAACGTATTGAAGTAGTAGCGAGTCATATGAGCCCTGCATCGTCCTGTTTCGATAGGAAGGCTGCACACGTCCCCTCGTGGGCGACCTGGAAATAGAAAAGCCTTCGTTAGGCAGTCAAGTGTTATTGCAGGGTATTAGTATGGCCAGAGGGATGGGCTGTCGTCTCTTCAGCAGAAAGACACTGCAGTGGTGCAATACTCGTAAAGGAATATGGAGATTACATAAACTAGATATGCACTGGGTTGCAAGAAACGACGTTTAAATGTAATCTATGATAAAGATAAAGTTTAAAGGCAGATTATACTTTAGTGGCAATATTTACCCCAAAATCTTATTTTCTCTGAATTTTTCTCTACAATTCTTTTCTTTTTGGCAAAGCAAAGACTGGCCCCGTAGCGTAAAAGGCAGTGTTTTCAACCAAAAGTAGGATACATTCTACACTTAATGAAAAGAAATAAAATATGTGCTACTTGGTTGGGAATGGAAACTTTAACAGCGTTCGTTAAGCAAGTTGTAGACCTGGCTAGCATGCCTAGTCCCCTGAGTACCCTTCCTGCATCTTAATGACAACGTCTCTCTACACCCAGCTCCAACACACACACACCCGGGCAGTAGCGTTCAGAATACGCCAGCCAACCTCACCCACTGTAAGGAAGACAGCGCCCCCCTGTGCAAATGTTTTGCTCATTATAGCGGTAATGGTGTTGCCACACTGCATCCGTGTGTGTAGTAATGGCTGCGTTCCCTTCTCCAACAGGGGCTCCTTTGTATTCGGGACTGGACCTCTTAAGGTAATCCCTCTCGTGTGGTGGGGTTAGACTAATGCATGTATCATTACTCATTATATCTTCAGACCAAAATATAATGAGGGACATATCATTTGGTGGTGGGTGGGTGAGGGTGTTGGAGAGACTGAGGAATTAAGCTTTCAAGGTGACTTTCCTACTGAGTTTAAAGGTAAAAGTGTGGTTGGATGTACGCTCAAGAAAAGTGGTTTGGGACTGTTCAGTTCTGTTCTACCTCAGTATTTGTGGATCAATATGTGTCGAGGATTGATAAGTGGTTTATCATCCTCAGAATATTACATGGACGTGAGATAAGGAATCTGCATGGTGTGGAACCCAGTAGCTGTGCATGGAAGTGTAAACGACAATCGATGGGCTATAGTTTGAGTTCATCCTTACACCTGTGTATAGCAGTGAGGTTCGGATTTCTGACTGGGTGGTGTGTACTGAAGTGCGTTACGGACTCCTGTGTTGTATTTCACCTCCATCCTGGTGCCTGAGTGTGACAGGAGTGGGTGATGAGTTGCTTGTTATCCTCACAGTGGCATGAGCCAACAGTAGGATAAAAACTCTTAGAATGTTTGACTGAAATATGTGAGTTAGACTGAAGCGAAATAGTTTTAAGATTCAGTTGATCGTAATGATAGTATATGATAAGCGTGTGATTAACTTGGAAGGTAGAATAAGTACGTGAACTTAAAAGTCATGATTATATATTGGTGAGAGTTTGAACAATGATCTCATGAAGGATTCTGAGGTCTCATTTGTGTTGACTGGTTCTACTCTTGGTCTCTCCCTGATAAGCAGGGTGTAGTATGCTAAAATGTCCCAAATGTTTGCACCGTCATTTTTCCTAAGACGTATTTACCCTGAACTGTAGTGAAGACAGCCATCGCCACCAGCACCAGGACGGCCGTCAGGGGAACTACTCGAACCATCGTCCTCAGGAGGTAAATACGTGACCGTAAGATCCTGTAAACAACACTGGGGATTAGTACGCCTGACCTCTGGTGTCTGTCTGTTGTCTGGTGTCGTCTGTTGTGTCTGTGGTGTCTGTTGCTTCTCACCTGATGGCCTCATCTCTTTAGTCTCGATAATACTTAAAATATGACTCTAAAGTCTCGTTCATCAGGTACGCTGCCATCAATCCTCTTTGACTTTCTGTTAGTTCATCTGTCTCCCTGTCTCTCTGTGTTTATCTTTCTGTCTCCCGGTGTATGTAGATATCTCCAAGCACCAATAACCTCACAGAACTAATCTAAACATAAATAAGCAACCTTCTAATTTTCATAGATCGTAATCTGTTTCACAACTCAGGTTATATAATCGCTGTGAAATCCGTCACTGATGATGTTATTACCCTCGCCAATCCGACAACCCTAAGCTATAATATTCTGTTATATAACTGTAACTCTTGGAAACAGATCTATCCCAGTCCTGCTGTTGAAACACGATTATTTTTCAGGGCAACTAATGTTATGAAAGAGAATTCAACATGAATTCATCTCAGAAGTGTTACTGAAAAGCAGGGGGAGGAAAAAAACATATCCTGAATTATCTTAGCTCTATGTATATCTCTCAGGTTATCAGAAAAGATATCAGTCCTGGGTGGCTACTAACACCAAGTCAGCTAACACCGTGAGGCGTCAGGTAGGCAGATATAGTAAGCAAGACAGGACTAACCTGTGTAACAGAGCACCGGACACGACCCGGGAGGGAATGACCAGGAGATGAGACACCACGATTTTATATACGACGCCCTGAGCAGGGAGACTAGGGCTTGACCTCGTTACCTCACCTGATGGTTTAGTGCCGAGTTCAAACGATTGAGTAACTGGACATCAGACCTTTACAAAAACTTGGAAAGGGCTGGGGTATAACATTTTCTCTAAAGGTGTAGATGAACCGGTCGATGGATATCTGAGACTGGAATTAGCATCACGGCAGAAAACAAGTGAAAAGCGTTCCTTTAATCTACAAAAATTTGCATTCTGCAGTTCGTTCTGAGTCGATTCTAGATTCTGAACCCCGTTCCAGTATGTTCTTAAGCACCTCTCCACCCCTCTCTCTCATTGTCTCTCTCTCTCTCTCTCATTGTCTCTCTCTCTCTCTCTCTCTCTCTCTCTCTCTTTCCACACACCACACACACACACACACACACACACACATATATATATATATATATATATATATATATATATATTTCCCCATAGATTCCAAGATTTCATGTCGAAATAACAGACATCAGAGAGATTTCTCATCTTAACATCCACCTGACAACAATAACGAATAGGAAAGAAAATTTGTCAGGTCATTCGCTGGCGCGTCTCAGGGCTGGGCTGTTCCCCTGAGGTGGAGAAAGCGGAACAAACTCATTTCCTCGTTCGCCGTTTTATTTCCTACAGACAAATCCTTACGTGTGTCCTTATATAATCTACTGTGGCGGAGTTTTCGATCGTTTTATCGAGCTTTTTTTTTTTCTTCTGTTTCCCGCGTAGCTGATGTAGCGCCATGAACACGAGATGAAACGGCCTCATTTCCTCACGTCCACTCTCCAGCCGCCTTGTGTAGGGCACCGGCACCAACCCGAGTCCCGTAACCAAAGACAAGTCCTAGCGACCTTTCCGTGGTTTCCCCAGACCGTTTCACGTGCCCTGCTTCGGCCCGCTGAGGGCACGTCCTCCCCCCCTCCAATCCCTCCAACATACACACACACACACACACACACACACACATCCTCAGCTCTGATAAGGTGAGTCGTGGATTTCCAAACTGATTCGAGTGCTTTTCTTGACTGTTCCAAGTTACACGCTGTTGATTCGTCTGGTGAGACCAACAACTCCACAAAAACGCACCAAAAGCTTCCCTTTGCTTGTAATGCGCAATCCTCAGCCGTTAAATCAATTTTCTCACTACATTGTACATCCTTCTCTTCCATGGTGTCCTCGGCAACGCTGCTGTATATACGTATCTTCTCCGTAAACTATCCGCCCAGATCCAGCTACGTACATTTCACAAAGAATCGTTCTCACATAGTTTCTTTTCTGCCTATCCTGACCCAGACACATCTGGGTCTCTATCCCTATTCGCCAGCCCACGTTGAGACAAAGTGCTCCTGCGTGCAGGCAACACGCAACACCTTCTTCTTCTTCCCATGCAACAGGTCACTCGGTTCACACCATTTGTTTCCCCCTAGCATGACAACTTTCAAATCAAGCTTCCCCTCTGACCATTCCCTCTTGAACTATCTTTTCAAATGTTTAAAATCATACACGACTTCTGCTTCTGTAGAGGGACATACTGATTTAACACTCTCATCCAACATCCCTTTCACGAGAAGACTAGCGTCTCATTTTTTTTTTTTTCCCGCTTTCACTTGCAGTATCATCCTTACATCAACACCGAACTGGCCAATCATTCCAGCGGACTCTTTCTCTGACACTGCTAACGATATAGCATCATCTGTACACAACAACTGCAGCAATTTTAGTTATATTTGTTCTTGGGTAAGTGTCTCATCACAGTCACCTTATCTCGCCTCCTCAGGAAATGTCTTATCCATAGGTGGTACATTACGCTTATAACCATGAAGACGTTACACTGCTTTGCCTTACTGCCACAGCTATTTCAGACCATTCATTCGTACCACAGCTTACTCTCACTCATGCACTACTTCCATTACAAATCCTCTTGAAAACATTGAGAAATCGTTCAATCACACCACACTGCGTCAGAACTTCCCAGAGATCTTTCCTATCCTTATCATAATCCATTTTTCTAAATGCATAAATGTTGCATTAACCTTATTGCTTTTCTCTAACACTTTCTCAATAAAAATCTAGTCCACACGAAGTCTTGCACTCCTAACTCCATTTTCCACTTCAGCAATAAGATTCCGCACTCATCCCTGTACGTAACTCGATTGCTCACAAAACTATCGCACAGTTTGCCTGCCCGTGCTAGCGACACTCCTCTGAAGTATTGATAGTCACAATTGCTTCCCACTTCCTTTGTACACAGGAGCTCTTACCACCCTCGTCCAGTCATCAGCCACCTGAGAAAATTGCCATCCTTCCGTACATACTTTCCAGATCCGCTCGCCAGGAATGTCATCTCTCGTCTTCACTGTCTCCCTCGCCACTTAATCTTCTCCCCGTGATTTTCAATTTCTTAAGGTCTTTATCTACTTTTTTTCGTCCTCCTCTTCAATGTTTTCCTCTCCCCACATACCAATTTTCCTTTAATCTTCCTTCATCATCTCTAAATCAGCAGCCACATCCCTTTTACCATTATCTGCAATTGGTTCTCTATAATACAATATCCATCTCTTAGATGTTCCATCCTTTGGTATTCTACTACCACATTTGTGTGACGCATTTTCACTCCTTACACATGCCACTCTGCAACTTCTATAATAACCTCCTTATTGTGATATATTCCTTTGAGTTTCCAATCATTCCACCTATCAAGATCCTCATTTCCTTCACTGATATTCATACATACAACTCTTTGAATTCTTGTATTCAAGAGCTTTATATTTGACCCATTTTGCATTCCATTCATCATTTGTCCTATGGCAGAATCAGCTTGGCCCTTCAGGACTATTTTTCTCATACACCAACGTTCTTACGTCTTCATTCCACCATGCTGTACCTGTCTTCCCCACAAGCCTCACCACACACCTCCCTGGCGGTCTCCAGTAATGCGGACTCGTACTGTTTTCATTTCGTCTTAGACTCGTCATGATCCTCACCTTAAATTTACCCTGATTCTCTTTTACTTTTCAATCAATTGGAATCTAAATCTCACCTTTATTTCTTTCGTCAGTTCTTCTACTCTCATCCATCGCAATTATTATTTTCCATTCATATTTCTAGTTCAGTAGGAATCCACAAATTTACTACCCCGTGAACTCACGGACTCACTCCCAACCTTTTCCAAGGCCAGACGTCATCATCCACACTATCACATTCTTTCTAACCTAATGTAAACCGCTCATGCTGTCGTGTGCCCCTCTCCCCCCGTGTATCGACGAACACTTTCATGTTTAGAGTATATACGTGCAACACTCATGTCTGCTGATATAAACAGTCCTCGTGTTCTTCCACTGTTGTAAACTTATGCTGTACACAATTCAGGGAAATCTCTGCATTTGAATAAGTGTTGGGGACCGGTAGGTAAAGGTTATTAGACAACTCGATGACATTCGTTAGTGGATATGAAACCATATGAAAAGGGCGTTAGTGTCTTAAAGACTCGCTTCGTATGTTTGATACTGTCTTTCCCTAACCATGAGAACCTCCTGTCCAGACTCCATTGAGGAGGTTAATTACAACCAACTATTCTTCGCCAAACTTCCATAGACCTCAGCGTAACAGCGATACACCATCGGAGGCTATGTTAGGGTGACGCAACCACCGTAACAGCCCTTCCCAAACACCACAACCAACACCGCTGCTGAGTCCTCTCTACACATCACCACACCAGAGCGCTGGTGAGGAGCCATCCGCTAGTCCTTACCAACACTCACATACGTACATCAGTGTTGGGGTTGACTCACCATGTGGTACTGCTCACCACAACGCCATTACACCGTTAGTGATGAGATGAAACTCCAAGCCAAGGCCACACAGTCCTGGCTACCTTTCCAGACACCAGTGTGGGCATAATATACCAATCAGAAGTCATCACTATATTTCACACATCAGCGTTCGGCTGTGCTCTATTTACTGGCAGAGTATAAGTAACATAAGAAGAGGGGTCCTTCTTGGCTTACCATCTCGGTAGTTACTGCATTCTTCTTTACCAGTTTCCTCTCCTCTCCCATAGCGATGTAAGAACAAGTACAAATGACTGAACCGAACTGATGATATAAAAGAATTACTTGACTACTTTTGTTCCAGTTTGAAAAAGGTCATGGCCTAGGTTGGAGGCTTTCCAGTCCTCCCCTCCCACTCTTTCTCCCCATTTCCTCCTCTCGAAATCTCCCTCTACAAGCAGTAAGTAGGTGGGTAGCAAAGCCTCTCTCACTTGCACTCTACAAGCAGGAAGCTGGTTGGTAGTATAACCTCTCTCTACTACAAGCAGGAAGTAGTTGAGTGGGTAGTGAAGTCTCTCTCGCCTAACCCTATATATGATAATAAAGCCCATGTTTAGTAAATGATGGGAAATTCCCATGTACTACCTACATGTATATCTACAATCTACGTGTCTGTTCGAGCAAGAGTAACTGAGCTAAAAACAAGAGCATGAAATACCTGTTTTCTTGTTGTCAAGTGAGGCATTTTGTAATCGTTTCTTCAATATGATCACATTTCTTGGTGAGGTACAAAAGACCGTGTGAAAAGACCTTTGAATCTCCGAACTTTTGAGTCTGAAGCTTCATAAACCAGTATCTCTGGTGAGTGTGCGGGTGTATGTGCATGTAAGCGTGTTGTCGTGTGTGATACTCCACTGTTTGTTGAAGACCATTCTAGTTTGTTGCATCTGTTGTGTTTTTCGGTTTTTCTTTTTTCATCATAAGTTTCGTTTCGCCGAACAGAGTGTGAATTAAATGTCCTACTTTCATATTCACTTTATTCTTGAAGTACATGAAACGTTTCAGGCACACGACCACTGCTCGTCTTCTCCTGTCAAATTTCTTTAGAATAATACAGCACAAAATGATGAACGTATAAAAATCAGGTGGTTCATATCTTGTAGTGTTGCAGATGAGGCCGGGAACGGGGGTAAATATCTTGGGCTGGAAGTCGCCTTTTCTTGAGTACTGGGTACTGGGATCAAACCCGATAGGTCATTTGAGGAAGTCGCATTAGGGCAGTGAGTGAGATCATCTGTGGTATAGTTGAGAACAGCTGTAAGGTTCCAGCCTGTCCTGTACTTTGATGAATCATATACATATATGCATTCATATACATATACACATGAACTGAGGGGACTGCATCCTCTTTGTGCTAACATGGCTTCTGGTATCTGTCGTCTTGTACGGGCGAGGTAATGTTCCAACACTTTCGTCTTTCCAGTAAATATACTGACGAGTAAGGCTTATGATATATCTTTGTCGTATATGCATTTTGATGCCTCTGTTTTAAAGTCATCGGCTGAAGGATGTAGTAGTGATGCCGATATTGTTTACGTTATTTTGAAGATCAGAAACTCCATGTGGTTAGGAGTAGTTGGAAACTGCACTGGCAAACTCCGAAAATGGCACCATGAATAAGAGAATGAATTTGTCCCGGTTTCCACACCTCAAGGAAACATCTGCACTATCAGTGACGTCAAGGAGTAACTTAACTAGTTTCCTTTCGTGTTTGTAACTGTACTTAGCTGGTGAATTTTATGATGGGAAATTACCTTAATCTCTCTTGTATGTTCATGATTTTTGGGATTTTATGGGTATATATATATATATATATATATATATATATATATATATATATATATATATATATATATATATATATATAT
>JAYMFT010402976.1:0-18784 GCA_038088735.1 Panulirus argus | reverse complement strand
TTTCTTCTCATGACCAGGTGCATAAGCACTAATGATCACCCATCTCTCACCATCCACTTTCAGCTTTACCCACATCATATTCGCCTTTTCCCACATTAGCGAGGTATATTTCATCATTTTATAATTGATCGCAATTTCCCACATTAGCGAGGTAGAACCAGGAAACAGATAAAGAAAGACCCACCCACTCATATACACACATATATACATACACACACATACACGTACATCTATCCATATCTCTGACACCCATTCCCTCCGGGAACTCCCATCATATCAACATATACATATATACATACACATACAAACACATACATATACATATATACACACGTAAATATTCATATTTGCTCGCACTCATCCATTCCCTTGCACCACCCTCGCCCCACAGGAAACAGCATCGCCACCCCCTGCGTCAGCAAGGTAGCGCTAGGAAACAGACAAAAAAAGGCCACATCCACTCACTCTCATTCTCTAGCTGTCATGTGTAATGCATCGAAGCTAATGAACCTGATCAACAATGATGTAAGATGCATGATGGTAGAGAGAAACAGTTGAATTGATCGGCAATGATGTAAGATGCATGATGGTAGAGAGAAACAGTATAATTCAACAAGCATGACATGGTGAGCAGTAAACACTATACTCATTTTACTCTAAGTTGGCGAAGAAGCCACACCCCTCTTCCATAGCTAAGGTAGCTGATTGGCTCATATACAGAGTTCATGTCGCCTTTTATAGTTAAGGTAGCTGATTGGCTCATATACAGAGTTCATGTCGCTATCCATTTATTCACACTAAGTATGTTCACATCTTATAATCATACCTGTTCTTCTGTATAATGTTGTTAAAACTTGGGAACATAAAATCTAAATAACTTTAAGGCATTAGCACTTTAAAGAGGATGTTAGAAACGTTAAACATGTATCACAAATGGTCGAAGTCAAGGACATCATTTTCGAATCAAGCCTTTTCATTACTTCTTTGTTTTGTAGCAAATATAAAGTGCTAAAGCCTTAAAATCTTTTAAATTTTTATCTTCCTAATTTTCAACATCATTGCACATAAGAAAAGGTCTGATTTTAAACTGTGAACACACAGAGTGTGAATAAATGGACAGCGACACGATCATTGTATATGAACCAATTAGCTACCTTAGCTATGGAAGAGGGGCATGCTTCTTCGCCAACTTAACATGCAGCGACTATAGCTATGCTTTGCATTCTATGTACTTGTTCGCCATTTCCCATGCTAGGAATGTAGCACCTAAGAACAGGTGAAGAAAAGGCATCACTTGCTCACATCCATTCTCTAGTTGTCATGTGTAATGCATCAAAACCACAAACCCCATCCACAACCAGGCCCCTGCAATTCTGGCAAAAATTTTTTTGTTATTACTCAAAGGTAGGTAGGTACTTCTCCCTCCTCCCTACACTTCTGACATGTAATTTATCTAAGTCAATCTAGCTTTACTCATCCTTCTCATATATTCAAACCATTTCAGCTCACCATGCTGAGCTTTCATAAACATCCTGTCCTTACCATCATAGTTCTCTCTTACACTGCCATTCCTTACACAATATACCTTCTTCACACTACAGATTGTACTCAGGCATTTCATTTTTAAAATGTCAAACTTATTACATTCTTTGCGATCAGGGCTCTTTTCATATCCACAGAACACAGTCAGGACTACTCTAACTTAATACATAACCATCTTTGCTCTAACAGACAATAACCTCTCCTTTCAAACATTCCTCAATGTAACCCAGACCTTTGCGCCAGCCTCTCCCATGGCTCACTTAAGCCCCCATGGTTTCTTCTGCAGCAAAGTCCACTCCCTGGTATCTAAACACAATAATTCCTACAGGTCCTTCCCATTCACAAATATTCTCAAATCATCTTGGGTCATCCTGCTGCATCTACTGATCTTCCTTTGTTCAAGTTCACTTTCAGCCATCTTCTTTCACACACTCCCAAATCTGTAACCATAGCTGTGTCATCTTTAAACAAAAAGTGATTCATATTCCACCTGCCCCTTGCTCTAAATCCCTTACATTCACCACCCTCATCACTCCTTCCATAAACAAATTAACTTCCACAGTGACATCACACAACCTTGATGCAAAACCATTTTCACTGTGCTCCACTCACCCTCTACCCCTCTTACTCACAAGCACGCCACAGCATCCTGATAAAAATTCCTCACTGCATTTGGCAACTTTCTATTTACCTCATCACACGTTATCTCTAGATCCATACATGCCAAATAGAATCCCCTCTCTTTCTCCTAGGATTTCTCACACAAATTCTTCTAAGCAAACACCTAAGCAACACATCTGCCTCTCCTGAGGCCATATTGCTCCTTGCTAATCAGATTTTTGTGCATGCAACCACCCTCTCAATCACCACTCTCCTATATTCATTACCAGGAATAATCAACATACATACACTTCTGTAATCTGAGCATTTTCTCGTCCCCTTTGCCTTTATACAAGAGCACCATACAGTCTATGCATTCTGCCTGTCCTCAGGCACTTCACTTCAGGTCATACAAATGATGAATTACTTGACTAATCAGTCAATAACATTGTCAACCCTTTCTTGAGAAAATCAACTGCAATCCCAACCACTCCTGTAGCTGCACTGCACTTATACAAGGCCTTCAATGCATTCTCTCAATTTACAAAACCATTCAGCAGGACAATCTCGCTCTGCATGCTTCCTCACTCTTAACAGATCACATTTCCCATTCCACCACCTAACATTTACATTCAACAGTTCTTCCAGATACTCCCACAAACTCTTTCACACCTCTTTTCTGCCTGTTACCACATACCTATCTAGTTCACTTCATCACTCACATATGTCCTCTTAAGCTTGTCACACTATTCACCTCCTTCTAAAACATTTTCTTTTTCACCCTAAATTTATCAATACCTTTTCATCCCATCACTACTTTGTTCTGATTTTCAGCTATCTTACCTACTTTTAGAGCTCCTGCAACTTCACTTATGCATTTAATCATTACACTCCTTCCCTTCTGAAACTACCGACATAACTTTCTCTTTCATTAACAACTTAACTTTCTTATCTCACCATTCACTACCCTTTCTCATATGCCCACCTCACTACCTTCAGTATGCTACAATCTTCACCAGCGAATGCAAGCACTGCTTTCCTGAATACCTTTTACTAATTAATCACTCATTTTGTTTCATTTACTCTCGACATATGCCTCTTTTCCCTCAGTCTCCCAAGGTAGCTTTGCACACAGGTCTCTTTTCCAAGCTCATTCACATTCACCACATTTTTCACAAACATTTTCTCTTTAGTAAAACCACTACCAACTTTAATAAATGCCTTCATCAACAAACAAACCAACATTTCCACCTGCTGCCCCTCTCAGCATGTTCAAATCCAACAACCTCTCTTGTACATGCCTGTGAATCAATAATGTCCAGTGAAACCACCACTCTCCCACATATATTCATTTATGCACCATTTTTTAAACCATGTATACCCAATCAAAAATCCTCTTCAGGCACATAATTGAACAAGTTGTTCCCCATTTTCAATCACATCAGGTGTTTCCTGCCCCCAATTATACCCTTAACTCCCACATCACCCACTATGGCACTCAGGTCCCCCTGCACCAAGATACTCAATTACCTCCTTCCAAAAAGCAACCATTTCATCTTCACTTGTTTCACTACCACAAATGCATTGGCACAAACAACCACCCATCATTCAGCCTACTTTCATTTTAATCCACATTTATCTTCAACTCACTTGTTTACCCTCTTTAACACTGTCCCACAGCTCCTCTTGCATCAGTAGATTCATCATTTCTCTTGCTTTTGCACTCACATTAATACTAGACTTTAAACCCTGATGATTCTTAAACCATTCTGTCCCTTTCCCCTAACTTAGTGTCACTCAGAACCAGAAGATCTAGGTTCTTCCCATTAAACGTAGCATCTCTCTCTCTCTCCTATATTCTCATTCTGGTTACATTTACACACATTCAGACACCCCAGGTCAAGTTTCTGAAGGGAGGTCCTCATTTGGCTCTTCTTCTGTTCCTGTTTTTGGAAAGTGATAATACATGGAGGAAAGGTTTCCAGTGCCCCACTCCTATACATCTTAACTGCCTCTTATGACATGCAAGAAATATATAGGTACTTTTCTTACTTCCCTATCCCCATGGATAATGGAGGATAACTAATAAAGTGATTATACCTTTATGAAACTGGAAGGATAATCTTTGTCTTTAAATTCATCTTATTCCAATCTATCCTTAGTATGCCATTTCATGCACTCAAAGCAGAGTGATAAGTGCTAAATCTCTCTAAAGTTTTCTATAATCATATAACAATTTCCAAATCCAATAATTTCACCATAAGCAAAAGCAGCTCATATAAATGCTGGAGATTACCTTACCATTAGAAAAAGTTCCAAGAACAGTCTTCTTTGAATCTAAGACATCATCACCATCTTCCAAATTCAAATACTGGGACACTTGCAACTAGGACTCATAACTGTTTATAATCTATAATCCTTAGACTTTCAATAAAACAAGGCTATATTTTACTGGGCTTATGATCTAGTTAAAGTATGTGTACTTCCTCTTGGAACCCCTGAAGAAACAAAAGAGGTTCTGCCTATTACATAGCTAATTTACTGTAACCATTCCCACTTACAGGCTACCTGCATGCTACGGTCTGGCATATAACTCAGAACTGAGCAACTCCATAAGCAAGAATAGGACCAAACCTTGGTCCCTCTCTGCCATCTGGGCAGGAATATGATCAAAACAGTTAATAAAATCATTTTAGACTAAATAGATTTTCTTTCACTAAACTGCAAGGTGTCTATTAGCAGCACTGCTGCTAAATACTTCAGTAACTATATAAAAGCAATATATCCAATAATACAATCCAAGCATTGCACTATCAACAAATACCATAAAATGTTGTAGCAATGAACTTACAGTGTCTATACTGATGCAAATCCAGTTATTATTACCATAGAGTTAACATTTTCATGCACATAGGTGTGGCAATATGCATATCAAAGAGTAACAATATCTGATGATGAAATAATCAAATTATTACTTTACACTTTTTGCCTGAATACACTAAGCTGAGGGAAAATCAAACTATTACAGTTTAAAGCACAAAAATTCAGATTAGTTTACAAGATATTATGCCACCTCCAGAGATAAGCACAGTACCTATGTTGAGCCTTTCAGAATCTGAGTAGGACTAGTAACAATATATTCTGTTGCCTTGAGTAAAAATAGCAACTTACAACAGTAAAATCTTCCAGGCAAATATTCAGAATTTTTTTTAATACAAAGCACATTCCCAACAGACACAGAAAAAATGAAAAAAAAAATTACTCACTGCTGTTAAACATATAGCATATTAACATACAATGCACAATCACACAAGGAGATACTCACATAATGTACACATCAAAACAATAATCATTTTGATGATTTTCATTCCTTCACATAGAAACAAACTGTTCACATCTGTGAAAAAAGCTATTCTCATTCTATGCTCCTTCATCCAATAAAATGCTGCTATAAAATTATCAAAATGTATAAAATTCTATCAAAATAAGTACTGTGTAAATAGCTGCTGATGAATTATAAAATCACAAAAACTATAAAATGTCAAAAGCCTGAGAATTATGAATTATCACTTGTATCACACCAAACGATCATTACATTGTCAAAAAGATCTAAAATCTTTAGGCTAAAATTATCTACAACAGACATGACCTGTGGTTCATAGCAGGTACAATATGGAATGAGCCAAGTAAAAAATTTGCCAAAGGGAAGAAGACATATTACTATATTCTTTCCCCTGAGCTAGGACCTCTAAGAATTTGTTTCCAGAGCTATGCTGCCTATTTACAAGACAGTTGTTTTGGTCCCCTGTATCTCTTGCACAGGACTTTATGAAGATCTTGAAGGATGTGCTTCTGATCATCCTGGCTCTGAAAAGACAGGCAAAGTTTAATTTATTGCATTCTACCCTTCTATTTATCAAGCTTACAATGTCCGTACCTGCGTCCCAGTCAAAGTATGGAAATGCATATAAACTCTTCCCAAACATTACTGTTTCCGAACATTCCTACATCTTTCAGTTCTAAGAATCAAATTAATGTTCCAAATATATCAAAAAATTATTTATTTTACATTCTCAAATCTTTGTACATTCTACACATATGTTACAAGGGAATTCTGAAAACAGAATAAAGAAGGTAAGGGAGGATGACATTTCACACAGAAGGAATCTTACAAAGTAGGATAGCATGAAAGAATGTGACTGAGACTGAAGAGAAGTGATGATGATAGAAACTGATCCGAGAGAGAGAGAGAGAGAGAGAGAGAGAGAGAGAGAGAGACACACACACACACACACACACACACACACACACATTTGGGGAGGCATACATGAGGGAAGGGACCAAATGCAAAAAAGGCAAATGGCTTTACATTGTACTAGAGATGCAAACATGTTCAAGAGTGATTGGAGTCCTAGAATGCAATTCACATAAATTTTTAGCTCATACTTGATCATGTTTCCCATGCTAGGGAAGTAGCGCCAGGAACAGTCGAAAAAAGGCCACATCCACTCACATCTATTCTCTAGTTGTCATGTGCAATGCACTGACACCACAGCTCCCAATCCAAAACCAGAATACACAGACCTTTCTACAGTTTACCCTATATGCTTCACATGCTGTCCAGTTCACTCAATCTCATGCCTGCCAATCACCTTCCTGCATGTTCAGGCCCTGATCACTCAAAATCTTTTTCAGTTCATCCTTCCATCTCCAGTTTGGTTTCTCCATTTTCCTTAATCCCCCCACTTCCAACAAATATATCCTCTTTGTCAACCTTAGGAAAAGTTTCAAATTTCAGTACCACAAGGGTATACTCCAGTTTTCTGAAGTATCCAAGTTTCACCCCGCCTTATATATAGTAACATCATTATCACACACTTAGGGGTGGAACTAAAGGGGAAGGCATTGCCCAATTCCATCATGGAAATAGTAGTAATAGTTTTCCTATAAAATACAGACAAACACTTGAAGTTTGCTGGGATTTTTGTTTTTCTGACAATTTGGGAGCCTCACTAACTCTGGGAAACAGTGCGCTAGGGTTGCCCTCTGCCAGTGGCCTGTCGAAGGTGAGGCACAATAGACTGAAAAGTGGCACTGGAGTCTATCAGTTATGTCGAGGAGCAACAAAAGAGACAAGCAATTGAGGGTGGCACTGAATGTAGATGGGATGACTGGCGAGAGTGAAAAGGAGGGAGCTTGTGAAGAAGTTTAGAACTTATAGTTTGGATGTGATGGGGATAGGGGAAACCCATACCCTTGGGCAAGGTGTATGGAGTGAAAATGGAAATGATGAATGCAAGTTTTTTTTTTTTTTTTTTTTTTTTTTTTTTTTTTGGGGGGGGGGAGGTTGGAGGGAAGAGTTATATGGATGGGAATAAATGAAAATTATCAGGGAAGTGGGAAAGAAGAATGTGTAATTCTGCTATCACTGAGTGTTTAGGAGGGTGTTACTAAGCATGGATGGCATGGATCAAGAATAGTATGTTTGAAAGGAAACCTCTGAAAATGAAGACTGTACGAGGTAAGGATGAAATGAAGCAATTCTAGAGAAATTTGAATGACTGTATAAACAGTTTTCAGAACGAGAGAAATGTGATTGTAATGAGTGATATGAATACAAAAGTCAGATGAGATGAAATTGGCAAGACAGTTGATGAATGGGGAGTATCTCAATTATATGTGAACAGAAGTTATCTTGTGGATGTTGGTGCTATGAGGGGTTTATTCCTTGCAAACACCTTCTATCAGCAAAGATGATCCTTAAAAATAATTGGATTAGAAATGATGGATGAGAAGAGCAAAAAGCTTTGATTGACTATGCAGCAATGAATGAGACAGAAAGGCCATGCTAGATGCTACAGTTGCAAGAGGATTCTTTGGAGACTCTGACCATTTCGCAGTTCTTGTGGGGAATAAGTTAAGGTATGGTATAATGAGAAATGGAGAGGTAAAAGTGTTGGTGAACAAGATGATGAATCAGAAAAAATTCAGAAAGGAGTATGAAAGGAGGGTGACCGAAAGTTTAGACAGAAGTGCAGTGTAGGATGCAGTCATGTGTGAATGAGGTGTTTAAAATGCTTAGAGAAATACTATCAATGGTTGTAAAATTAGTTCAATAATACAAAGTCGTGAGATATAGGAATTTAAAAAAGGCAATGCATGGTGGATGGAAATGCTGTGGAAAACAAGAAAAAGGCATAGGGTAGATTGCTCAAAAGGAATATATCACTGGATGTTCAGCAAAAAATGAGAGAGATTATTAGATGTGTAAGCGGAATGGTAACAAGCTGATAAAAGAAAGCAAACAAAGAGTAGAAAATGATAATGGAAGAAAGTTGAGTGAAAATTTTCAGGAAAACAAGAAATCATACTGGAAGGAGGTGAAAATGGAAAGAGGTGGGTGTAAGAGTGGAAATGTCAATGTGAAAATTAAGGAAGGGGGGAAACTAAATCAAAGGAGGAAGCGAAAGGAAGATGGAAGGAGTCTTTTGAAGAACTGATGAATGTGGGAGAATGTGCGGCAGCAGTTGTGTTACATGCATGGGTATGAATGATGGAAAGAAGAGGATACAAATGCAAAGGCTTAAAGCAAAATGGAGGTAAAAAAGGAAATAATGAGGCTGAAGGTAGGAAAGACACCTGGAGTGCATGGGATTACTGCTGAAATGCTCAGTATGGAGGAGAAAGTGTGATGGAGTGAATGCATCTGATATGTAATTCAGCAAGGAAACAGAGGGTTGTACCTGAGGATTGGGTGAAAGCTATTATTGTTCCTTTATTCAAAGGAAAAACGTTCTAAGAATGTATAAAGCAATTAGAGGGGAATAAGCATATTAAGTATACCAGGGAAAGTGTATATAAGAATGTTGATTGATAGAGTGATGAAAGTGACTGAATACTGAATAAGTGAGGAGCAAGGGGGTTTTAGGAAATGTTGAGAAGGTGCAGTTCAGAATTTTGTGGTAAGGATGACACTGGAAAAGTATTTAGTGAAAGGTAAGAAGTTGTATTCATCTTTTATGGATCTTAAGAAAAAGTACGACAGAGTTGAGTGGAATGCTTTATGGGATGTGTTAAGGATATATGGGGTAGGGGGACATCTGTTGGATAGTGTGAAAGCCTTCTATAGAGGAGAAAATGCATCTGTAAGAGTGGAGGGCTCTAGAGCTGAGCAAAAGTTTTGGTATACATGTGGGTTTAAGGCAGGACTGTGTGATGTCACCATGACTTCTTAATATATATATGGAATGAATGAAAAGAAAGGTGAAAGCAAAACTAGGAAAAGGGGGTGCAGAGATGGAGCATGACAGTGAGGTGGCTAGTGGCAAGTCTTTCTGTGGATGATACTGTGTTGTTTTCTGAATTTGAAGAGGAATTGCAGAAGGGTGTAACTGTTTTCTATAGTGTTTGTATGCATAGGCAACTGAAAGCATGTAAAAGTAAAGGAATGGTGTTTCATGGAAACAGTGAATGAATAGATTTTGCAAAACTATACCCAGTGAAAGGAGAAAGTGTACTACACCGTGTTTTGGATATTGGAGAGAAAGACTGGGAGAAGTAAGAGAATTTAAGAATTTGGGAGCTGTCCGTTGGTAAGTCTGGTGATATGGAAAGAGAAATAAGGGAGAGAGCAGTACAAGGTAGAAGAGTCATTGCGTCCCTTATTAGAATAACGATGGGTAGAGGCGTAAGTATGGAAGTGAAGGTAGATCATAGTCTTCCTAACCCTGATCTATGTAGCCATAACATGGACATGAAATAAGTCACAGAGGTCAAGAATCCAGGCTGTTGAAATGAGCTATATGAGACATTGTGGTATAACTAGATGGTATGAAGAAAGAAAGAAGAGATGTATGAGAGATGTGGTACACCAGGGAATGCAAAGGGAATGAATTGTGGAGTGGTAGAGTGGGTGAAACATAATACTTTGAGGTGGATTGGGCATGTGAAAAGAATGCAAGACTGGGAGTTTACATGGAGAGTGTATGACAGTACAATTAAAGGGGTTGGCGCTGGAAGGAAGAACACTTGTGACATGGAGAATTACAGTGGAAGAATACTAGTGAGCAAGAACTAGTGGAAGAATGCATGGAAAAGTGTGCGTGAGGGAGGCATGTACGGACAGGAATAAGTGGAGACACTTTTGCCATGGCCACCCCCTTGATGGGAGTTCCCAGATGGAGAGGGCATCAGAGATCTAGACAGAATGGATAGGTAATCAACCTTACCTTACCTCATTCTCTCCATATGTCCAAACAATTTACTCACACCCTCTTCTGCACTCTCAACCACACTCTTTTTATTACCACACATCTCTCTTACCCTTTCATTACTTACTCAATCAAACCACCTCATTCCACATACTGTCCTCAAACACATCCACCCTCATCCACACAGCTTATCTATAGCCCATGCCTCGCATCCATATAACATTGTTGAGAAAACTATTCCTTTAATCATTCCATTTTTGCCCTCCCACATATTGTTCTTATTTTCCAAGCATTTTTCAGCAATCCAAGAACCTTTGCCCCTTCCCCACCCTATGCCTCACTTCCACTTGCATGGTTCCATTCACTACCATGTTCACTCCCAGGTTTTCAAAACACTTCACTTCCTCCAATTTTTCTCCATTCAAACTCATATCCCAACTAACCTAACTTACCCTAAACCCAGTTAAACCTTGCTTTTATTCACATTCACTGTCAACTTTCTCATTTCATACACTCTTCCAAACTCAGTCATCAACTTCTGCAGAGTTTCACTTGAATCTGCCACCTGTGCTGTATCATCAGCAAACAAAAACTGACTTGCTTCCCAGGCCCTCTCATCCCTAACAGACTGCATACTTGCCATCCTCTCCAAGACTCTCCCAATTACCTCCCTTGCCACCTCATCCGTAAACAAATTGAAAAACCATGGTGACAACACTCACCCCTCCTGAAGACCAACATTCACTTAGAACCATTCACTCTCCTATCTTCCTACTCATACACAAGCTTTACACCCTTGATAAAAACTTCTTACTGCTTCTAGCAGGTTTCCTCCCACACCGTATATTCTCAAGACCTTCCACAAAGCACTCTATCAACCGTACCATACACTTTCTCCAAATCCACAAATGCTACATTTGTTTTTCTAAGTATTTCTCACACACATCCTTTAAAGCAAACATCTGATCCACACATCATCTACGACTTCCGAAACCACAATATTCATCCCCAGTCTGATGCTCTGTACAAGGCTTCACCCTCTCATTCAATATCCTCCCACACAACTTACCAGGTATACACAACAAACTTATACCTCAGCAGCTTGGACACTCACCTTTATCCCTTGCCTTTATACATTGGCACTATACATGCATTATGCCAATCCTCATGCACCTCACCATGATTCAAACATATGAAAATCCTTACCAACCAACAACCAACAATACAATCATTCCCTTTTTTTAATAAATTCAACTGCAATACCATCAACTCCAGCATCCTTGCCACATTTCATCTTACAAGCCTTTCACCACCTCCTCTCTTCATCAAACCACTCTCCATGACTCTCTCCCTTCGCATACTACACCGACCAAAACACCCTACATCTGCCACTCTATCATTAATCACATTTAACAGTCCTTCAAAATACTCACTCCATCTCCTCCTCACTTTATCACTGTGATCACTTTCCCTTTTTTCCCCCTTCAATGATGTTCCCATTTCTTCTCTTGTCTCTTGCACATTATTTGCCTCCTTTAAAAACATCTCCTTATTCTCCCTTGTTTACTAATACTTGCATACTCCAACTCTCATTTGCCCTCTTTTTCAACTCCTGCACCTTCCTCTTGACCTCCTGCCACTTTCTTTTATACATCTCCCAATCATTTGCACTCCTTCCTTGTAAGTACTGTCTAGATGCCTCTCTTTTCTCTTTCACTAGCAGCTTTACCTCTTCACCCCACCACTCACTACCCATTCTAATCTGTCAAGATCCCACCTTTTGCATGTCACATGCATCTCTTTCATATGCCATCACTGCTTCCCCAAATACCTCCCATTCCTCACCCACTCCCCCTTACTTCATTTGCTCTAATGTTTTGCCATTCTGCACTCAATCTCTGCTGGTACTTCTTCACACAATTCTCCTTTCCAAGTTCACACCACTCTCTTCTCCCCAACATTGTCTCCTCTTTTTTGAAAACCTCTACAAATCTTCACCCTTGCCTCCACAAGATAGTAATCAGACATCCAACCAGCTGCCCATTCCAGCACATTTACATCCAAAATTCTCTCTTTCACATGTCTATCAATATATAACATTCATTTTTCATAAATATTCGCCGTTTCCCGCATTAGCGAGGTAGCGTTAAGAACTGATATCATATTTACTGTCTTCCATTCCCCTGAAACAAATTCTCACATAACACCTCAACACTAATGTCAAGTCTCTCTAAACGCACTTTACATAAGAAAGGTGAGACACCATCACAACCATACCTCTCATAAGAATCTAGACCTTTCATAAGGATATTCATATTCCATCTAACAATATAAATGCTATTCATGAACTCTCCTCCATCCCATATTGGTAATACTGTCATATAGTAATACTGGAGGTAATATGTAATAATCCATTCAAAATGGCCTATTTGTACAATGCAGGGAGGGAGTTCTACACTTGCAGGGGTCCTTTCTCTTGATTTTTGTCTACTATCGTATGATTTTTCTAAAGTTTCATACATTGTCAGCACTTAAAATTTCATTGTCTAGCTCATTCCATTCACCCTCAACTCTTTTCAATAAAAGTGATTCTTTAGATCTTTCTTACAAGTTTCTTGCTTAGTTTAATGTTATGGCTCCTGTTCCTCTGTAATTGCATCTCACAAAAAGTTCACTTTCAACATGGTCATATTGGTTTAAAACTTGATAGTTGTAATCAAGTCTCCCCTTAATCTATTTCCTATTGTAGGCAAATTTACAGCATTTAACCTCTCCAATGTAACTTAGTTCCAATTTTTTCAGGTACCTTCTTTACTAACTCTCTCTCATTTCTTTATATTACTTTAATTGCTATGGCCAATTTAGGTCTGATACATAAATAGCCTGTTGGTAAGCAGCTAACAACCAGGGAGGTAGGTTACTAGTACTACCCGTCTGGATATTGGGAGGGTTAGCGATGGTTGCATGGTGAGTCATCACTTCAGTGGTTGTCAAGTGCCCTTCTACAACCCAGGCAGCTGTCTTTTCTTTCTGCTTCACCTACACATGGACTATTGACATTCTATCTACAAGCATACAATCTCTCCTTGTCATACATAACATCTGACAACACTTAACTCACACAGCTTATTCTTCATAACTCTATATTTTCCTGTGGTGAGCACTATGTGCTAGCCCTGTCTTTTGGCAAAATGGTAGGAGCAATAGATAGAAGTAATAGGCAGAAACATTTAGACAAGAGCATTAGGTTGAAACATTAGGTAGAAGCAGTAGGTAGGAATATTAGGCAGGAGCATTAGGTAGACGCAGTCAGGAAGAACATTAGGAATGAGCCTCTGCAAACACTGCATTAAAGTTGCCCTCTGCCAGTAGCCTGTAAAGGGTAATGCACTAAAGGCTACGAAGCAGCACTGGAGTTCACTAGTGATGGAGACTATTACCATGGCCACCCCCTTGAGGAAGTTCCAGGTGGGAACAGGCATCAGAAATATAAATAGAATAGAAAATTTCCTCATCCATATCTTATAATACAATTTCATATTTGCCAGCTGACAGTTTGTCTCCTCCACAGCTCTTCTGATGCAGTGTTCTTGTGATAGATTGAATACAATGCTAAACACCAGATCCCTCGCTTACTTCCTTATTTATAATATAATTTTTTTCACCGTCTCATCCTCACAGCTTTGCATTTACCTGAGTTGAATTTCATCCATCAAACCAACTTTTAAGCTTGTTTAAGTCCCTCTATAGGTTCATGCAATGCTCACCATTCTTTATTTCTCTTATGATCTTTGCCTCATCCACAAACATATTCAGGTATGAGACTAGTTCTTTTGGCAGGTCTTTTATACAGCTCATAAACACTAATGGTTCCAAGACAGAGCCCTGCAAAGAGCCACTGGTAGCCTCAGTCAATTACAAGAAGGCTCCTTTGACATGTCCTTTGTCACCTTCCAAAAAGATGTTCATCTTTAATACGTCTCCCACATAAGCCAGCCTAAGAATCCAACTTCACCATATAAACCTCCTATGTGGTTCACTGTCAAATACCACTGATGTTCTTTGACTGTTAACACAGTGGAACTTTCTATTCAGCTCTTCACATACATACACTTCTCTATTTTACTAGCCTTGCCCTCCAATTTCTTCACTTCGCTTAACCAAAATTCCTTCACTTTACTTATCCACTCTTTAACTTATCAATTCACTCCTGAAAAATCAACAGAACAGTATAATTTCTATCTCAAATATGTTTTCCTTAAAATTTCTCTATTCATCCTTCTTTGTTTTAATGTATCTATTTCGTTCTCTCTCAAACTTTTCGAACACTACTCACAGTTTTCCCTTCTGTACCATCCCCACTGAAAACCTCTATTCTACTTACATCTGGATCCAAGTCTGACAGTCACTGCAGAATATTTAGAGAGTAAACTGTGATGATTCAACCTCACTGCTAAAGTGAAACTATAAGTGCACATTTCTTTAAAAATTTTCAGTTTAACAACAAAACTGAGACTATTGTTATACTCTTTTGATTAAAGATAGGATTATTTTGAGTTATCTATCCATTTTCAATACAGCTTCTTGGACATGTATATGGCAGGAGTATTGTTTTCAAAATGTCCACTTCAAAGTAAAATATTGATAATTAAAACTAGCACTATTTATTCTATCTTTCCTTTTTAGAGGAAGTCAATAACTTCAGCAAGAAGGGTTAAGAAAACCAAGGACCTCAATATAATTAAGCTATAGTACATTCCACTGAATAATTCCTTATTATAAATGTTTAGATGAAGGCTTGAGCCAGCATGCATCTCCTTAGTCTAAACTGACTTTGTTTTTTTTATTGATAACCTTTTCCTGTGTTTACAATTACAAGGTAGTACCATTAACAGAAAAAGAAGGGCCACATCCACTCACATCCATTCTCTAGCTGTCATGTGTGCTACACTGAAACCAAAGATCCCCATCTACAACCAGGCCCCAGAAAACTTTTCATTGTTTACCCTGCACACTTCATATGCCCTGGTTCAGTCCACTGACAGCATATAGACCCCAGAATACCACATTGTTCCAATTCACTCTATCCCGGGCATGTCTTTCAACCCCGTGTATGTTCAGGCCCTAGTCCCTCAAAATCTTTTTTACTCCATCCTTCCACCTCCAATTTGGTCTCCCCGTTCTCCTTGTTCCCTCCCCTGCTGTCACATATATCCTATCTGTCAACATTTCCTCACTCATTCTCTCCAATGTCCAAACTGTCTCAGCACACCCTCTTCTGCTATCTCAACCACACTCTTATCATTACCACACATCTCTCTTACCCTTTCATTACTGACTCAATCAAACCACCTCACACCAGATATTGTCCTCAAACATTTCATTTTCAATACATACACCCTCTGCAGAGCCTTATCTATAGACCATGCCTCACATCCATATAATAATGTTGTGACAACTATCTATCTATCTATCTATCCATCTATTTCTCTGATGCCCATTCCCTTCAGGAACTCCCATCAAGGGGTGGCCATGGGAAAAGTCTCCACCTATCCCTCTCCTTACATACCTCTTTTGCATACACCATTCCATGCATTCTTCCTTTGTTTCACCATTCTACCACTTCACAATTCACTCCCTTTCCATTCCTTGCCATACCACATCTCTTATACACCCTTTCATTTCTTTCTTCACTCCACCTAGTCACACCACATGCTCTTCTCAAATAGCTCATTTCCACAGCATGGATTCTTGATCTTTGTGCCTCATTCCACATCCATATTTCAGCTGCATACATCAGGGTGGGAGGACAAAGCTGTCCCCTAATCCTCTCTTCACTTCCATACATACACCTCCACCCTTCATTATTCTATTAAGGGACCCAACGACTCTTCTACCATGCACTGTTCTCTTCCTTATCTCTCATTCCATATCACTACACTTACCCAAGACATTTCCCAGATACAATAAATTCCCTCACTTCTTCCAGCTTTTTCCCCCTATATCCGCAGCACAATTCAGTACACTTTCTTCTTTCATTCTACATGGTTTTACAAAATCTATACTTTCACTCCACTTCCTTTCAAACACCATTACTTCACTTTTACATCCATTTACCTTCAATTTCCTCCACCTAAACACATCATAAAATACACTTACAACCATCTGTAACTCCTCTTCACTCTCCACACAATACCATATCATTCGCAAACAGGCTTGCCTCTAGCCACCATATCTCACTGCCACACTTCATTTCTGCACCCCTTTTCCCTAGTTGTTTTCACCTCTCTTATCAATCCATCCATATATATATCAAAAAGCCACAGTGACATCACACAGCCCAGCATCATACCTACATGTATCCCAAGACTTTCGCTAAGCACTCCATCCACTCTTACACAAGCATTTGCTCCTCTATAGAAGGCTTTTACACATCCCACAAAGCGTTCAACTCTACTCTATAATATGCTTTCTCCAGATCCATAAAAGCTGCATACAGCTTCTTATCTTTCACTAGATACTTTTCCATGGTCATCTTTGTTACAAAAATCTGATCCACACATCCCCTACCTTTCCTAAAACCCCCTTGCTCCTCACTTATTCTGCATTCAGTCACTTCCATCACTCTTGTTAATTAACATTCTTGCATACACTTTTTCTGGTATACTTAACAAACCTATTCCCCTATAAATGCTACAAACATCTTTAGCCCCTTTTCCTTAGAATAAAGAAACAATAATAGCTTTCACAAAATCCTCAGGCACAACCTTCGGTTTCCATGCTAATTTGCACATACACACAAATTCATCTGTTTTTCTAAGTATTTCTCACACACATTCTTTAAAGCAAACTCCTGATCCATACACTCCTTACCAATTCTGAAACCACAATGCTCCTCCTGTTTGATGCTCTGTACAAGCCTTCACTCTCTCAATCAATACCCTCCCATATAACTTACAGGTATACTCAACAAACTTATACCTCTGTAGTTTGAACACTTGCCTTTATCCCCATTGCTTTTATTAAATGGCACTATGCATGCATTCTACCAATCCTCAGGCACCTCACTATGATCCATACATAAACTGAAAATCCTTTCCAACCACTCGACAACAAAGTCACCCCCTTTCTTAATAAATTCAACTGCAATACCATCAACTCCAGCCACCTTGCCACATTTCATCTTAAACAAAGCTTTCACCAACTCTCCCCTCTTCACCAAACTACTTTCCATGACCATCTTACTCTGCATACCATCCTGCCTCAAACAATCTCCTCTCTTCAACAAACTACTTTCCATGACCATCTTACTTTGCATACCATCCTGCCTCAAACATCCTATATCTACAAATCTATCATCAAACACATATAACAGTCCTTCAAAATACTAACTCCATCTACTCCTCACTTCATTACTGCCTGTTATCACTTCCCCTTTTGCTCTCTTCACTGATGCTCCTATTTGTTCTCTTGTCTTTTGCACATTATTTACCCCCTTCCAAAACATCTTATTCTCTCTAACATTTCATGATACTTTCTCATCTCAACTTTCATTTACCCTCTTTTTCAACCCCTGCACCTTCCTCTTACCCTCCTGCCACTTTCTCTGATATATCCCCCAGTCATCTGGACTCCTTCCCTGTAAGTACTGCCCAAACACCTCTCTTTTCTTTTTCATTAGCAACTTTATTTCCTCATCCCACCACTCAAAACCCATTTTAATCTGACCACCTCCCACCTTTCACATGCCACAAGCATATCTTGCATATACCAGCACTGCTTCCCTAAATACCTCCCATTCCCCACCCTCTCCCCTCATTTCATTTAATCAAACCTTTTGCCAATCTACACTCAAATTCTCCTAGTATTTCTTCACACAGGTCTCCTTTTCAAGCTCACTTACTCTTACGACCCTCTCCTCCCCAACACTGTTTCCTCTTTTTTGAAAACCTCAACAAATCTTCATCCTTGTCTTCACATCCCACCAGCTGCCCCATCTCAACATTTACATCCAGAAGTCTTTCTTTTACATACCTTTCAATTAGTATGTAATCCAATAATGCCCACTGACCATCTCTCCTACTCACATATGTACACTTGTGTCTATCCCTCTTTTTAAACCACTTATTCCCAAACATCAGTCCTCTCTCACTACATAACTCCACAAGTTGTTCACCACTTCTATTCATTACTCTGAATATCCTATGTGCCCCAATTATAACCTCAAAGGTCGCATTATTTACCTTTGAATTTACATCGCCCACCACTAATACCCAGTCTCTTACACCAAAACTGCTAAAACACTAAATAAGCTGATCTTAAAACATTTGCTTATTGTGATCTTTCTTCTCATGGCATGTTTTTCACTTTCTCAAAAATTTGTAAATACTTTCCCTGTCTGTTTTTCCCAATTTCTCAACCCTCTCTATATT
>JAYMFT010402975.1:23576-34013 GCA_038088735.1 Panulirus argus | reverse complement strand
ATATATATATATATATATATATATATATATATATATATATATATATATATATATATACTACAGATTAACAAAAAACGTGTTTCTCCTTTGACATCCAAAGAATTAGATTATTTACTAGTGATTGTATATACTTATGCAGTAGGTAAATATAGAAAACGTTTTTTTTTACTCTTATGTTCATGAGGTCAGATTATTTTCAAGTGACCTTTGGTAGAGTGTATTTCAGTGTTTACACGCGCATCATAGAATTTTTCTACAAGAATATTGAAAGAGAAAATAATATATTCATGCCAAGCATTGAACTGCCTGAGGAGCTGGTTTAATTTTCTTCATCGTAAGGAATTTGCATATGCATTTCTTCACATTTCATGAGGCTTTGAATGAGACGAAAGTAATAAAGGCATATGCTCTAAATATTTTGAAGGTTATTTTTCTTAAGTTATCGTTTATTTTAGGAATTGTTTATAATTACTTGTGAACAATCTTTTACATAAGTGTGACTACAGTACGATTTTTTCATTTGATCCCAAAACTACTGATGCAAGTATCACCCTATTTAATTTTACTTAATACTTATTGGTTAGAATGAATACGGAGCATTGCTGTAACCAGAGCAGATCAGAATGATATTCCCCAAGCAATCTGAGAAGTGGTAGGTTTCATATGCTGTTCTTGTCCGTGACCTGTAACAGGCGTGCATTGTAAATTGAATCGCGTAGTCTATCTGCAAGCTTTAAAAAAGAAAAAAAAAATTGTAATAAGTGCAACGCCCAGCAAAAGTGTCTTTGGAAGACCGTGAGACATGGTTATAAAAACTCAGATATACTTCCAATCAGCACGTATTACAGTGGATGGACTAAATGTGGGGACTCTGTATCTAATGTCATGAGAGACGACTTGGGCGGTTCGGCTGTGGTCGTGATAGTGGTGGAACTAATCCCTTGAACCCTTGAGCATGGCGATACATTGCACTACAGTCCTTCCTTCCTTCTCTCCCTCCGTCAGGTTGCTGGCCAGTAACCGGCTGACGTACGTGGCAGAAGACTCGCTGACGGGGATGACGCGGCTGGAGGAGGTGGACCTGCACGCCAATCCACTCCTCACCGTCCACCACAGGGCCTTCTCTAACCTCCCCGGCCTCTTTAAGTTGTAAGTCCTCCACAGTTTGTTTCCCGTTTTTCACCTACAGTGTAGTTAGCCAATTAGCTGTCTGTAATTCATCACATATTTCAAATCTGTGTCTTTTATTTTGTTCGGGAAATCCACTTATTTTTCGAGGGGTAAGTCTGTTTATATGTGAATTAATTTTACTATAAAATTATCTGTTGAGAATTTCATTGCTGTGGCACAGGAATCATTTTACATACATGAAAAATATTCGATAGGATTTCTAAGATATTGCCTAATGTATAACACGGCCCTCATATATACGTTAGCACCAGTAAAGCACAGCTGGAAAGAGTTGGATGCCGAGCATGGTTCATATGGAACTGTACTGGAAATTTCCCTATTTAGATGTGAAGATGTTGAATGTTTGTGGTTACTGAGCAACTACTAACTGCTGCAGAGTAACAAACTGTACGTGATTTGTCATTCTGTAGCCTTTGCTTTATATATAAATTACAGCTCGAGACTGAGTGTGAGCGAATGTGGCCGTTTCGTCTGTCTCCTGGCGCTACCTCGCTGGTGCAGGGGGTGACGATGCTATTTCCTGTGGGGCGGGATGGCATCAGGAATGGATGGGGGCGAGAAAGTGTGAATATGTACATGTGTATATATATATATGTGTATGCATGTGTATGTATATGTATGTACATATGTATATGTTGGTATGTATATGTATGTACTGTGCATATATGCGTATGTAGGGGAATGGGTCTTTCTTCGTCTATTTCCTGTCGCTACCTCGCTGACGCGGGAAACAGCGATCAAGTATTATGCATAATATATATATATATATATATATATATATATATATATATATATATATATATAAAAGTTGCAGATTGATAAGCAATATTTCATTCCTATAAAATCACCGGTTTCTGTGTTTCTTCCGGCAGGATTCTGAAGGAGGCGAAGCAGCTGCGCGAGTTCCCGGACCTCAACGGCACCAGGAGTCTCGAGATGATCAGGATAGACCGAGCCGCCCTCACCTCCGTGCCCTCCGACCTGTGCACCTCCACCCCGAGACTCCGCAGCCTGTGAGGACCTAGGGCAGTGGGAGGGGAGGAGGGAAAAAGATGGGAGAGACACAAGGAAGAAAGAAATCAGGTTACCAAGCGGAGTGGGAGGGCAAAATTTATTTTTCACTTTAAGAGTCAGGCTGAGACAGAAGCTTTACTAAGGGTTATGGGAAGAAGGCGACGAAAGAGATGGAGAGGGAGAGGACGGAAAAGGGAAAGGAAAGGGAAGATGTGCATGTGAGAGATACGAGAGTTCGGGGGAGGGAGGAGAGGGGGGGGGGGGAGGGTTGAGGTAGGAGAAGGGCAAGGAACAGAAAATAAGAGAGGACTAAAAGGATCATGGGAGAGATGGACCAAGTTAGGGATGACGAAGGAACCACATGAGGAAAGTGGCAGAAGCGTCACCATCGGCGGTGATGGTGATGAGGGAAAGCTGCCTAGTTCCCATTGTGGATTAGAGTAAACAAGCTGTAAATACATGGAGAAAGGCCATCAGCTTTTCAGCAGTTATTTAGGCGTGGTGAAAAAAAGAATCTTGTCTTATATCTCTCTCTCTCTCTCTCTCTCTCTCTCTCTCTCTCTCTCTGCGTATAAATGTTCTTTCCCTTTAGTCTTTGTTCAACGCTTTCCGCGTCATCGAGGTTAGCGTTGGGAACAGAGGAATACGCCCTTAGAGGAAATGTTCTGACTTGGCTCCTTCCTCTGTCCTTTCTTTTGGAAAGTAAGAACACAGGAGGATTAGGTATCCAGCTCCACCCTCCCGCACCTCTTGGTCACCTTGCACGAGACGTGGGAGATACGTGGGTTGGACACCCACAGAAATCCATCATCTCCCTTTTAATAAACCCAGACGGACGTAAACCTGAGTGGTCAACCGCTTGCAGTCAATAGCTGTGCTTCGCATCACGTACGGCATTTATTTCCCAGACCACAAACATCAACACAATGGCCGTAATTGAACGACTTTAATGTTCTTAGAACACTTATTGCCACCAGTTTAGGACAAGTGAACAATCCTTTAGCATCATCTTGTGACGATTTATCTGCTCCATCATAAATGCCTCATTTACCTGGTCATCCACCCTGTCAAAAGCAAACATAACGAATATGCAAACAGCATAAGGAGGGGATTTCGGAATAATCACCGGATGTTCAGCACTTGCGCAACATAACAGTTTTTCCATCGCAGTATCACTTCAGTATGCTTGGCCCTCAATTTTTATTTTTTTATAACAGTGCTAAACCCCTCCCGGCCAAACCACCCTAAAACAACTTCCAAGTTGAAACAGAAAGTTTACTCCTGTTTCACAGCTCAAGATCTTGTTCCTACAGGTCACCCTTCTCCAAACACACTCGACATTGACGAAATATATACTTACCCTAATGACCTGATAAGCACTATACAACCCAGTCTTAAACTCTGCTTCACCAGACATACAGGCGTCCGAAGCTAATTTTCCTATACAGTTGCTGCTTACACTGTCTTGTCTGAATTCGAGACAGACACTACCCATTTCTCCAACAGTGCAATTAAGGATTCAACATTTCCCAAGATCAATCATGCCCAAGTTGCAACCTGCGTATTGAACTCACTGAACGCTTGCTCCTTACTTGCTCTGCACTCACTTCACACACACACACAAACAGTATCACCAAACATTATGGCCCATGATTCTACCCATCGGACATGGCCAGCTAGCTTCTGTGTGATGCGGGAACCACGTAAGGAGATCACAGGGCAGAAAAGTACACGCACACACACTCACACACACACGTATATACAGATAGACAGATTAAATTCTGTTTTGCAGAAACACACTTTTTTGCTTATATTCCTTTTTTAATGCCACTGGCTTACTGCTGTTAAATTTCTGTGCACTTCTCTTCAAACCTGCATTAGCATAAACATCATGGGTATAGCCACATCCTCCACTCTATCCTGGAAACCCCCCCACGTAATAAACATCACAAGATTTACATCCCAAAAAAACTTGGAATAGTCATGTTGGTGCCGCAGTTATTTCTCTTGCGACCTGGTATCCCATTATCTGCTGGGATCTCGTTCACTTCACTTCGCATATCTGGGATGGTTCTTTTTCCACCTGTCTGTTTGCTATGGTGAAATTATGACCTCTTCTCCTGCTATCGTCCATCTTTAGCCATCCTTTTCCATCCACCGTGGTGTTCATCCCCATTCCTGTGTTCTACGGGTATTATTTCGGCCACTACCCTCGCCAGCTATCTGTTTGTGTACCGGCCACTAAGACTTGGACCTTTGGCATGCATATGGCTGCTTTTTGCCATAGTTTGTGTGTGTAGACCAGCCACACCAGGGCTGAATGTGTTGATGCTACCATTCTTTCCTCGTGTAGCAGAACAGTGGAATCCTCTTCTTTCCTTCGTCTCTCTCTTTTCCCATAACCTTTCCACCTTTAAGAGTTAGGTCTACCAATATCTAAGGGGCCTAATTTTAATCTTTTTTTTTAATATAATCATAATCTCATTCGTAAAATAAAAGTGATGAGTATCTCCAATATCATTCTATTACATCCGTATGAGACTCACTACATCTCACGAAGGATGAGTTAGTGTAACGTCTTCTTAGGTCGACAAAAAATGATCATTTGCTCGTCTTTACAAAATGTAACGGTATGCACCCACGACATAGTAAATTTTAGTGCCTATTTTGCACAAAAGAATTTAATGGTGCTTTCCTGCCCTGGCATCTGTGCTCTGAAATATCAAGTATCAATATTTTGGAAATTACTTTACCTCATGATGAAATTATATGACAAAAATGCACCTCTCTCCTACAGGAACCTTCAGAGGAACGACATCGGAGAGCTGCCTGACCTCAACCACTGTCATCACCTTCGACTAATGTGAGAATATGTCTACCCGCATTTCGTTTTTCTTTACTTATACTTTACGAGAGATGGGTAGATGTATCTTTTGCAATGTATCGAGTCTTACTTGCTAAAGCATAGTGTTAGGTGTGGTGTATTAACATACTGATGTTGATGGATTGACTAATTCTGAATCATCCCTTGAAGAGCCATTGTCACTTGCTTTTCTTCCTACTCAAGCCATCTTATCTGATGCCTTTTACTTGTCCATAAACGCCACATAAAGATCCCTCTTTTCCTATGAGCATTCATCTCGCACATTCTTCATAGCAAGCGAGTGTTAACAATTAGGATCACTGCATTGTATTTAGCATGTTAAAAGTTCAGCATAACATGATGAATATACCTACTTTCTCAAGTCAGTATCGTTCAATATTTTGACATCTCTTGACGTACTTAAGTGTTGCGTGTTCTCATCTTGCCTGTGCTCAAATGCTTAGCTTCTTAAAGGTTTATAATCAATATTCTTAAAGATTCAGTCGACCAGTGATGATATTGTTTTCTTGAAGTAAACTTAGTTAATTAATACTTAAGTGCCAAATACTTATTTTGAATTAAATTTTGAAAATGTTTTATAGGGATTGGGTTGAAAGAGAATTGATATTTAGGTACATTCCCGGAGCCGTCGTGACCTTTCCGCGTGTAGCGAATTTTGAGGGGATGCATAGAAAAATACAAAGGAATGCCATTAACAAACAGACCATTGGGTCCTTTCGAGGCGGTTTATGAAATATAAGAGATAAGAAATATTTAGCTTAGTGAGCAGATAGATGAAAGTGACTATACACTTTACTATTAAACTGTACTCGAAAGGATTTTTAATGATTAATCCTCTCAAAGTCACACACAGGGGATTCCAATACTATTAGGACTCCTGTGTTCCAGTACCTCGAAAAATAGTAATGATGATAACACGTCGGTAGGTTTGGTTGTTACATGTATCAATTATCACATACCAGGCAGTCTGTATATTCGCCAGAATTTTACATGGAAGTAATTCTAGGAATAATCATGAAATGTTGCAGGTTCCGCGGCAATACTGTTTCATGTTAAGTATATACGATATCCTTTTGTGTAAATATTTAAGGGATATATTGTGTCATCACCATTATTGTGTGATATGTTGAAATAGCTTTGTATTATCTACTTAGTGTATGTGTGTGATGGACATGCATATGTGTGTAGGTGTGATTATGCACATTTGTACATTACACCGGTTATGTCAGCTGTGGAAAGAAAAATAATAATTTTCAACTCCGGAGGGTACTTTTGCCATATATATATATATATATATATATATATATATATATATAAACAATGGGACGTCTGTTCTGAGGCCTCCATATTATCCCGTACCCAGTTCCTGGCCTGTTTAATCTGCATTCAATTGCAGACAACAGTACATATGCTGTTTCAAGCGGTCTGCCTTGTACTTCATGGAATGTAAATCATTCGTAGTGTGTTCTCATTAGCCCAGTAGTTGTGGATGTTTGGCATATCAGTGATTTAGAGGCTGCGTTCAGTGGTACCATTACACACAAAGGTGCAATCACTCGCATTTTAAAGGCTGCATTAGTCAGATGTCCCATAACCTGCTAGGTAACCATCCACCTTAGCTACATATATATTCATAAAGAAGACAGCTAGTCTAGCTACACACACACACATACACACAGCGAAGAAAAGCTGTCACATTATCCCGGTGTACGTCAACAATCGAAGCAAATAGTTACATCAGCCAACGCTGCTTTAGCTTAGTAAGGAAACAGCTGCTTACGCTAAATATAGCTTAACACATTAGGCATCTACCTGCATTAGCTGGGATTATACTCGCTCGTGAAATAGCCGTCCACTATTAATTGATCGTATAAACTACAGTATAAAGCAGAGCTATAGAAAAAGATTTAATTTAACAATCCCCATCATTCAGGTATAATGTAAATATCCCAACAGATCACATGTTTGTAAATTGTCTCCTCTTTAACATATCAAAAACAGTCGGCAGCATTAGCAAGGTGAAGACCAAAGTGTAATCAACAACTTTTCCTGGCTCTTACAGAGACCTGAGCAACAACAACATCAGCACCTTTCGTTCCAAACCCTTCAGGAACCTCTCCTACCTGCAAGACCTGTTGCTACAGGGGAACCGCATCTCTGCCATCCACAACGACACCTTCCGCGGCCTCGACAGACTCCAGGTCTTGTAAGTTGAGCCCTTCCCCTAATCCTTCCCAATTTGCTTTGACTTCCGTCCTTAAGGTCTTCTAAGTTGAATGTTTGCCTTTCTCCCAACGTTGACTTTTCCTCCAACTTCAATTAAAAACTTAACCCTTGATCTCCCTTTCCACACGTCATATAAACTGGACCGTCTGCCCTTCCTTTATCTTGGAAGACGTCTTGAATTAAAGCCTCTTCCACTTCCTGCCTCCGCATCTTTATTAACCACAGTGGAATCAGAAGCCTTCCGTCTTATTAATACTCCAGGCATCATCTTTCGCAAACCATGCCTCTCTGCCCGCCGTGATGTTGCTGCTTTCTCTTTATTCTACCTGTATTATTTCGGCCACTGCTTTCCTAAGTTCCCGGCGTGTGTCTTTGCCACCAAAGCGTGACTCGCGTCTGGCTGTTGTTTTTGTTTCCCATAATTTCTTTGGGTGGAGATTAGCCACAAGTGGAATTGACCAATATGATACCTTCTTCCCTGGAACAACGAGACAATGGTTCTTCCTTTATTTACCTTCCCCCTCCCTATGGCCTCTCTACCTTAAAGAGTCTGGTTAAGAAACACCTGAGGAGCTATGATTAATTTCCTCATTCTCTTGCCTTACCATGTTTTCCTTTCACCTGATATGACCATGACTGGGGAGCATGTATAGGCCGTGCCCAATAGGTCACTATAACAGAATGGTCTTAGAAATGGGACCTTTTTTCCACTCTCTGTAAGTGAGCTGTAAAATCATCTTCCAGCCCTACTGGTCTTCTATGATGAGTCCTCCTCCTATTCGCTGAGCCTGACCGCACACTACCTTCCCAAAAAGAAGTTTCTATTCCTGCCTGATACAACCTACAGTCCCATAATAAGATTTCAGAAAACATGTAATGTGATCTTAATGTAATTTTATACCTCTTTGTCTTTAAACAAACATTTTAATGTAAATCAACAGGTATCGAACGAGCCGTTCGCCATATGAATCAATGTTTCCCATTCAGTATCTCATATAGTAAATTATGCAAAAATGGTATATTAAGATACTTTTTATAGTGTATCTACATTCATATATATCTTTAATCTTTTTCTCTCTTCAGTATCCATCTCGCCTGAGATGGCCATGACTGGGACACGTTTTGTCCCTGCTATGTCACTTAAAAAGAATGTTATAATTCAGCAGACTTTTTTGAAGATTTTCCAACGGAGTCCGTAGTAAAGAAGTTATCTCTCGCAGGCAGTTGGAGGGGAACCTGATCACCAGCATCCACCCCGACGCTTTCCTGCCCCTGGTCAGCCTGGAAGACATGTGAGTTAACAACCTAACCATTACCCACGTTGGTTAAATTGACTACTGTGATTACCCCCCACCTTCCTTCCTTCCTTCCTTCGAGCTGCGAGACTTCGGTGCTCTCTTCCCATTCTCGTCTTTCCTGCATCCAGTAACGTTTCTACTTTTAAGAGTTAGATGAAATCCTTTCGTCCTTTCTCTATAAACTTTCAGCCATTGAGAATCAGGATAACAAACACTTGAGAAACTCCGATTGATCTTAATACTTTTTCATACCTTGTTTCCCTTTCAGTCGAGACTGCCATGATCGAGTCATATCTAACCAGACAGACAAATCTCGTATACCATTTCCTGAGACGGACCTTAAAGTATCAACCCCCTGGTAAACTTGTAATACCTGTAAGTGATGGCATTGTCCCCAGACGTGGACATCCTTAAGAAATCTTGGACCAAGTTACAAACATCCAGCTGGCTAGGCTTGCCATATCTGTGTTTCTTTACCTCAACCAAAGACCTTTACTTCTGATAACTCGGTGAGAGTAGTGATAAGGTGAAGGAGACCTTCGGCATTGTAGAGCCAGTTATGGTACCGAAGTGAAAGCTTCCAGGATCCATCCCGTCCCTGAACTAAAGGTTTTCTTTCAGGAAAAGTTTTCTCTCGTAGATGATTAGTCAGATAGGGAATAAGCACTGTTGATGTTGCTGTTCTTTACCCTGAAGTAAAAGAGAAACCTAAACCGCCTGGGTTTACTGCTGGAACGTTCTAAAGTATTCTGAGATGTTTAACTTTTTCAATCCAATAAACTCGGTGGTCTTAACCTCCCGCCAAGAAGTTTGTGACCTTAAAGTTGGATGAATTAAAAACTTTTAGGAACTGTTTGGTCTTAGAGTGCCTACAGTTGTTTTGCAGATTGTTTTAAAGGATTCCAGCGTCATTTGATTATGGAAAATGAAATGTAACTTTTTTCTTTGATTATGTATTCCTTTTACTCATCATTTTCTGTCCACACAGTAACCTTGGCAACAACAGCTTCCCAGAACTTCCCGCTCGAGGCTTGGAGCGCGTCGTGTCCATCAAGGTGCACAACAACCGCCACTTACGAGTGTTTCCAGGCCCTGAGAGCTTCCCTATGGTCAGGACTCTGACCCTCTCCTACGCCTACCATTGCTGCCCGTTCCTCAGGTAGGTCGGAGAGGTTTACTTCCCTCCCTCTCTTGCACCTGCCAGTGCCCTCCTGTCCTCCCTCAGACCAGTGATTCTCCTACGCCTCTCACTGCTATCCTTTCTTCAGGTAAGTCAGAAAACCTTTAAACCAATCTTCCTTCATCACTTGTACCTTCCCTGGGTAAGTTGTGGTTGAGACTAATCTTAACTTAACCCAGAAGAGGAATGACAGATAAAATCTTTGACGTACTTCATAACCACTAATACTCTATGGCATTCTCTCTTTATTCCAGTTAAGTCCATGACAAAAAGGCTGCATGAGATGCATATTTCTCATCGTCCATACACCCCGCTGGTGCCTCGCATGATCCCCGTAAAATATGACCATTTTCTGTTGAATAAAAGGCTGTTTGGTGTGCATTGTGTCTGTGCAACGCTTCAAAATTTTTGCCAAATACGAAAGAAAAATAATTGTATAGCAAGTTTCATTTCGTGTCTACCAACAAAGGAGTACGTAGGCAAAAGTTTACTCCTATTCTGTAGTGAAATGACTCAGGGAATGAATTATAGCTTTTACCAATTTGTTCAGAATCTGTCTTAATGTTTTTCGGAAGCACAAAACCAAGTCAAATGGTCTTAACTGGAATAAAGAGAGAATGCCATAGAGTATTAGTGGTTATGAA
>JAYMFT010402975.1:0-23566 GCA_038088735.1 Panulirus argus | reverse complement strand
ATTTGTTTTTTTTTTTTTTTTTTTTTTTTTTTTTTTTATGGGGGGGGGGTCCAGTAGACCCCTGGTGAAATTTGCACATTTGAGGACTAAAGAATTATATCTCTACTGATATCACTAATGAATGTCAATTAATCTGTTTCTATTTATAGCTTGGTCTCTGTTGCAGTCATTACTCTTCCTTCCACCGCAATCGTCAACCTCTCAGTCATCTTGTTTTCTTTGACTCCGTTTTTATCCTTGAATATCTGCTACTCTCCTGTCCCTTCCAATCCTCTGCCTCTCTCCTGCTTTTACCTTTTTCCTTCTGTTTCTCTTCATCCTTTGCCTTTCTCCCTTCTTCGCCTCTGCTCTTCCACTGTCTCCCTCCTCTTGTGCTTGTCGTATTCCACTTCCTTTGTCACAACCTTCTCCTGTTCCTCTCTCTGTTTTCTTGTATTTATTCCTCTTTCCCCTCATCTGCCTCTCATCTTTTCTCCCCCTCCTCCTCCTCTTCCTAGTTCTCTGTCCTCCTTCGTTTCCTTCTGCTTCTTCCCCTTTCTGCTTCCTCTTTTTCTGCTGTACTGCCTCCGGTCTGCTTTTCCTCCCCCAGCTACCACCCTTGGGGTGTTCCTTTACAGAGATGCTAAACACTTTCGGTAATGCTTTGAAATTTTACTGTTCAACTTTATGTGAGTCCTGTGATCGAGAACAGCTTTTCTGCATGTGATAATGAGAAAGCTTAACAGTGTTAACTGAGATGTTTATTAACATTATTTTCTTTGCCATTGTCGACAGATGTATAAAGTAATCATCAATATGAAGTGTAGCACACCAAAACACAACTAGTCAGTACAATTTAATAAGATGTATCTTGAGGTAGTTCACTTGGAACGGAAACATCATATGCAAATCTCACTTGTTGTCACACCTGTGAATTACCCTCTGCCTCCCTCCATCTCTTTCTCACGGACCTTTTACGTTTATAAACTCCCCTTCCTCAGAGGACTTTACTTACCCTTATCTATCTCCTCTCCTTGCCGGCCCACTCATTGGCCTTTGCTATATCCCCCTTCCTTCTCCTCACCGACCGTTACCCTGCCTCTGACATTCAAGGCTGGAGGACCAGACGGAGGCTCCACAGATCATCGAGGAAGTGGTCTTCGGCATGGATGGTCTCGAGGACCTCGACCCAACCATCTGGAACGTCTCCGGTGTTTGGCCCGACATGCGTAAGTTAACTCTCGGGGAACTGAAGATCGGTGCAGGAGTTCTGAGGTGTACTGTAGGGTACTGATGTGTGTTCTGAGGCTCCAAGATTTAGTTTAGAGTTCTTAGTTGTATTCTGGGTTCTGCGACGAACCTTAAGATGCGTAAAGGACTCGCAGATATATTCCAGGTAGTTGAGATGTGTTTTAGAGCTTTGAGATGCTCTCTGTGAACTAGAATTCCTTTAAAGTTCATAGACTAATCATTATAGGATTCTGAGATTTGTCCAAAGGTTATGATACATTATCACTAAGATATCAGGTGTATTCTGGACCTCTTAAGACACAGGGTGATAAAGGTTCCTGAATGATATTCCATATATGACAAACCTCTTTGATATTTTCAAGCATTAAATGTAATTCAACAATGTTATGAACATCCCAAGATCATGAGACACATACCAAGGCCATAAGATGTAATACAAGCATCTCTTAATGGTCTTCAGGAATCTTTTGCTCATTTCATTGCTCTGCAGTGCATCTAGTGCTTTGATATAAACTGCACAACTATTAAAAGAATTTCAAGACTGAAATTTATCCCAGATCCTCAACACGTATGTGAGCCGTTTCCAGTGTATTCTGGGAGTGAACAATACGTATCAGGATTAATATTCATCGTAAGGATCTGGGATATGCTTCAGGGATCAGGTGAATTTCAACTTGCGTTTCAAGGCACATAGGTATATCCTAGGACCTTGCGATGGATTTTAACTAATATTTATCATAAAGGTTTTAGGATATGATTAGGACCATAGGGATTTATTAAATAGTTCTGCGATATAACCTAGGCATCGTGAAATGCTCTAGACTTGTAAGATGCATTCCAGAACTCGGATACAATTTCCAGGACTCAGTGGCGTCGTCACGAACGTAACTGCTTCCTCAAGGAATCCGTAGAGTAGCTCAAGAACTGTGAAGCAATACAGGATGTAAAGATTATTCCACACCTTTTAGCGCAGTCCCTGCTGTAGGTTGTGTTGAATTGGCAGAGAACTGGAATGACGAATTCCCCCAATTGCAGTTTATATAATATACATAGTTGGTGGAGAAAAAAAAAAATAAGGGTTCTATTTGCCGGGCTCTGTGTGCTTGAGGTTGCGTTGCGAGTGAAAAGTCACCTTTGGCGCGGCTGTAAGCACCTTCAGACGACGAAAGTGCGGTCTCGTCATAGACCTTCTCGCTCCGAAGGAATCCATCATTCTCCTGGTACTAGAAGTAGAGCAACCTTGTGGTTGCAGGAGTTCCTAGAAGGAGCTCCTGGTTAACACCAAGTCCCTTTCTTAGATATAGGATACTTGGGCAATTATGTACACTCTAGGACCCCTTTCTTGAAGGGGCCAAGGTGTTGCTCAGGGACCCCTTTTCCAGAAGCTTCAATGCAGCTCTGCTTCCAGCAGCAGGTAACTGATGGACTCCTTTGGAGTGAACTGTTCAACGAGACTGTCCTACGTATCGTCAAGAGACGATGATACAGCTTCGACAGGGGTGAATTTTCTCTCGCAGCGTAACCATAAGCAATGGTTTGTTGGGCTTTAGACATTTTGACTGCCAGGGTCATAGATATAGCCATCACCCGTTTTGTTTTCATCACCTTCATCAGGTGTTAAAGAAAATTCTAATACCACAAGCGCTTTCGCATCATTTGATTTATTATTAGGTAAATCCCTAAATAAAAAAGCCTATGTCTATACTGTAGACTAGCGACAGAATGATTATAAGACAAATTTCTTGCTCGTATATGAAAAACCTTTTTTTTCCATATATTACTGCCAGCTTTAATTCAGACGACCGTTATTTATCAATATCGGAATCAATCACACTTGCAAAGAAACTGTTTGTAACCAATTTATGAACGTTTCCTGTAACCAGAATGTACTTTAGGTAGAGCAATAGACGCAGGGCTTTTACATAACATGCAATTTCGTTTATCGAAAGGTTTATTACCTTTTTCGCAGATAATGGTTGAAATATGTGTAAAGAAATACACCAGATAAGAAATTTTATTCTTAGATACAGTCGAACGCATGTTATCAAGTAGTTTCATTTCTTTCTAGTATAATTTCAGTGTCCCCCTTATTTGGACTAGTTAGTTTTCTATGATTTGGTTATTTACGGTAGTCTGTGGTGGGCAAGTCCTTTGGCGGGGTGCTGGCGTAGCTAGGCACTCCTTTGCATGACAGCAGCATGATATTGTGCAAGCATGAGGCCCGGGTTGCTTCAGGCTAGTCATGTCTTGATGTCAGACACTGTCGGCTACATTGCCAGTCATACACTTTCAGCCAATATGCCAACTGTCAGCAAAATTGCCAAAAGTACAATACTAGTTAGCCATTGTTAGTGTATAGTTACATCAACACAGATAAACGTAAAATATGCACATTCGGGCCTTACAAGTGTAGAACTCTCTCAGCGTTATATAGAAATTGGTAATTAAATTGCTGTATAAGTACAGTCCAAATACAGTGAACAAGAATGTAACTATACACAATTAACCACACTGAATAAATACAAATAGCAAAATCCGGTGGAAGATTAATGAAAGGAGTTCTTCAATAAGACTGTGACATTTACGACTAAAAGTACTCGCCTGTAGCATGTTGCTGTTGAGTAGCAATCGGTGCCTCATGCAAATTATGCTTTTTTCTTTTTTCTTTATGAGTTCAGTAGAGCTGAAAGGCAAACACAAAAAGAAGAATCCCCCAAATCACGATTGTTATTTGCTTCAAGTCAGTTGTAGAGGTCAGGGGTATAGGTAGTAATTCTGGTTTTCTTTTTGTTCTGGTTTTCGGTTTGTAGCAGGAATGAGCACAAACTTTGCAGCCATTTGGGCTAACTTGGCTGCTGACTTCCCTCCAGCCAATACCGACCTGGCTACTGCCTCGCTTGACCTGGGAGAGGCCACCGCCGCTACCCAGACCCTGCCGCCCATGCCACGCCACCAGGTCGACTGCAAGCCAGAACCAGGTTAGTACTAGACGAGAATCAAGTCATTAGCTATGGGCTAAAACAAAGGAAATTGTCTCTAAAGCTAAGTCATTGGTAGAAGTTCAGGTCGTAAGCAACAAATGGGTCACTAAACCAGGTTTAAATCACTGAAGTACGACCTGGTCACTAAACCAGAGCCAGGTCAGTATGAGTAAACTAAAGATTGATAAGTAAACTCAGGTTGCGATTATACTAACGAAGCATGCTAAATCAGTAAACTCCAGTGTCATATGATACTTAGCAGGAATCTGAGTTTGTGATGTAAACTCGAGAGGTTTGAAAGTCTTCCACAGGTGGTTCAGCAACCACCAGCAATGCACCCTCAGTAAAGGACAGACGGGGTCAGGACAGTAAACCACTTTAGAAATGTTCTCAGTCAAGTCACTTGAGAGCCCGTCCAAATTGGTAAATAGATAGATAGACACACACGAGTGTTACCGGACTCTGTGCACAAACCGTTACGCCACGAGCAAAAAGCCGCCTTCGGCGAGGCTGTATCATCGTCAGAGGATGGAAAGGAGCACGGTCAAGTTGATAGATTCGCTCCAGAGGAGTGCATCATCTCCTTGTCCTTACGTGGAATGCAGCCTCGAAGCTGCAATGGCTTCCTTGTAAGGGGTCCTCGGGTTGTATGATGATAGCAGTATTCACACGATAAATAAGCCAGAACCACAAAGCTTCACATGGCCGAGGTAGTTAAGGTAGTTGTTTAACACTGGGCCATAATGAATATCCAGGAGTCACTTAGGTTCATGAAAGACATTATTGTTAGTCCAGTTACAGTTTTAACAAATCCAGGACACGAGTCATTCCTCCTCCCGGAACAAGTCCCAAAGTCTCTTGTTTAGAGAACTCCAGCATCCACGCCGGACCTGTGTAAAGACTTTTGTTAACAACAGGTTCTTCGTTCTCTCTCAAAGAGAATTGTTTTAATCATTTCCATATCTTTGTTAGTACTTGGACATCCTGGAGTTAACAGTAGGGAAATTATTTTAAACACTACCCTGTATTTGTCAGTTGCTATGCGTCCTAGAAATAACATTAGGAAAATGATTTGAAACTCGTATATGAGTAATTATACTAACTGGTGGTAGCATTAGGAGATTTATTTTAAAAAGGCCATTATTTGTTAGTGATCAGACTTCTTGAAGTCATCAGGAAAATTATTGTAGACTACCATATCTTTGTTAGTAATTATATTTACCAGAATTAACATTAGTAAAATTATTTTATGCCTTGTATTGTTTGTAATTATATTTCCTTGGGTAAAAGATAGGAGAATGGTTTCAAACATTGCTATATCATTAATTAGTTATTATGCATCGTGGAATTAAACTGAAGCTCAAACTGTGTATCAGATGATAAGAAAAGGAGAATCTTTTGATTTAGGTCATTAATGTGTTGATTGTCACCATTAGATTGTTTCCTTACTCCCTATATATATATATTGGATTTCGTTACACATCTTAGAGTACAATGAGGTGGAAGTATTAGTTAATTATCGCAACATATAACGGAATATATTTTTGATCTACAATGATTGAATGAACTGTGACTGTGGATATTGACGGGATGGACGTTTACTGTGAATGTGGGTAATGAAAATTACTTCACAGACAGTGACTGGACGTTGACTGTATGACTGACAGTATGAATATATTCCTTCGAAGTACATATAACATACGGGTCATGGTTGTGAAAACTGCTTCTGCAGGCACTGACTGACCGAAAGTGATTTTAGATAAAGTGACCACACAACATCAGTAATAAAGTTCGAAGGTAGCAGTCCATACCAGCAACTATTTTCATACCTTTGGAAGGAAAGAAACTATTGACCATACATATACCTTGAAGACACCTATTGACCATATATATACATTAGAGAACCTGTTGATCTTTGGAGACACTTGTAGACCATATATACAAATTGGAGACACCTGTTAACCATATATACACATTGGAAAGCCTTTTTTGCTTAATGTATACCTTGGAGACACTTGTAGATCATACATATACGTTAAAGACACCTGTTGACTATATGTATTTCTTGAAGACAACTGTTGACCATGCAAATACAGTGACAGATCTGTTTGCTTTTACCTTGGGAACAATTGTAGATCATACATGTACCTTTGAGACACCTGTTGACCATACAGGCAGTGACTTTACGTACAGTGACCATACATAAAGCGACCTCTTGACTGTAGGGTTGAGGATAGTGAGTGTTCAACTGGTTACTGTATACACACTTCGACAGGACCGTTTATGCCGTGCGAGGACCTCTTCGACTGGTGGACGCTGCGTTGCGGGGTCTGGATCGTGTTCCTCTTGGCGCTCCTCGGCAACGGAACAGTCGTGGTGGTGCTCATGTTTGCCAGAGCCAAGATGGACGTGCCCAGGTTCCTCGTCACGAACCTCGCCTTCGCTGACTTCTTCATGGGACTCTATTTGGGTAAGTGAGGGTGCCCATCCCACCATACAAGAAAGATAGATAGTTTAAGCTACATCAGATCATTTTATATATAGATTATTACTATGTAATGGGTCTTTGCAGTAACTGAAACTTGAACAGTATTACTAAGAGATACAAATACAGAATTGCCTTTTGATAATTACTTTTATAAGTTTATATTTGCTAGAGGCTGCCAGTGCAACTAAGGATTTATATGTATAATGTAGTTTTCTTAATAAAGGCAGAGAGTTGAACTACTGTACGTATTTTAGTACAAATAGCGCCATATCATCTTAGGGATATTCTGAGACAATCAGGTTGGAAATCGTAGATTTAGTCGCATCATTGCAGAACTTCCTTCCCTTATACCTGTCCTCAGGTTTCCTGGCGGTGGTCGATGCCTCGACGCTGGGAGAGTTCCGCATGTACGCCATCCCCTGGCAGACGTCATCCGGGTGCCAGGTTGCGGGCTTCCTCGGGGTGCTCAGCTGTGAGCTCTCCGTGTACACTCTCACTGTCATCACCATGGAGCGTAACTACGCCATCACCCACGCCATGCATCTGAACAAGCGGCTGTCCCTCCGTCACGCAGCCTACATCATGGTGCTGGGTTGGCTCTTCGCTTGCACCATGGCTCTTCTGCCCCTCATTGGCGTCTCAGACTATCGCAAGTTCGCCGTGTGCCTGCCCATCGAGACGAAGGGCGCTGGCCTGGGTTACGTGGTGTTTCTCATGTTCATCAATGGTATCGCCTTCCTCATCTTGATGGGGTGTTACCTCAAGATCTACTGTGCCATCCGTGGGTCCCAAGCCTGGAACAGCAACGACTCGCGGATCGCAAAGAGGATGGCCCTCCTGGTGTTTACAGACTTTATCTGCTGGGCTCCTATAGCATTTTTTTCTCTAACTGCCGCCTTCGGATTACAGTTGATATCGTTAAAGGAGGCCAAAGTGTTCACCGTTTTCATCCTTCCATTCAATTCTTGTTGTAATCCATTTCTATACGCTCTCTTAACCAAACAGTTTAAGAAAGACTGTGTGATGTTGTGCAAGACTATCGAAGAATCTCGGGTGACGAGAGGGATCGGACGCTGTCGACACTCGTCAAATTTTAGTAACCGCCAGACTCCGGCCAACACCAACAGTGCGCTGGACAACTCGCGTCCGGATAACAAATCTTGTCGCTGCCTGAACAAAGCGCAAGAGACACAGAAACTCCACCACCGTCTGCGTATATCGGCACTAAAGTACCTTTTCTGCCACAGAGAGACTGAGGAAGTGAATTCGGCCGGTGACTTCAGCTACCAGCCGTCTCGAAGTGCGCTGAAGTCTAAACGGCAAACTTCTGTTTCGAGCGAGACCTACAGTTCTTCCTGGTCAGAGACCTGGCGTCGAGGCCAGGCGGCCATGTCCTTACGGATACTTGACCGCCGCCGCCACAACTCTTGGTACCTGTCCCGCAAGCCCTCGCAGGAGAGTAACCTCTCCTCCTCTCGTAACGATTCCTCGGCCACCACGGCCTCAACATCTACGTGGCGCATCTCACGGTCGTCTGTGTCGTCTGATATATCAAGCAGCGGATCACGGGGTGTGGGTAAAACGGACGCAACTCCAACTTTACGGTTAGGTTCTCTAAGAGACCGCCGAGGAGAGAGCCACACGCAAATTCCAGCACGGCAGATTACTCACCACCAGGCGCTGCTGGTGAGGCAGCAGTCTGGCATATCCGGCCAACGATCAGCGCCTACCACCTCGGCAGTCCGCATCAAGCCTCGTCTGCAGAGGCAGGCTGCCATCGAGCGCGAGACGTACATACCTAGCAAGGCATTAGTAGGGAAGTGCGATGTACCATGTCCATTGCACCAGCGCTCTGACAACCTCTCCTGTGTGTATGAACAAGAGAGCTACGAAGAGGACGAGCACGAGATCTCGAGGGACTATTTAAACCCACGCTATCCCATGGGAGGACTGACCGTGGCTTTCATACCACGTAAGCTGAGCACCATCTCCTCCCACTCGGTCAGCGTTGTCAAAGACGCGGATGGGGAGGAGTCAATGGTTGGACCGTGCGTGGACGTGCACAACGCTAATGATCAGTCGCCCACGTTCAGTCGTGACTTCCCGCGTGGAGGGAAGTGTGTCAGCCTCACTCTACTTCCTCAGTCGTCGTCGCAAACGAGTCCCTCGCGCTTTCCTTCCGACGGACATCTTCCCCGCAACACACAACATGCGGAACTCCTCTACATCACCAATCTAGCGGCTCCAGCACTCATTGTGCCAAACTCTGAGAAGAAATCTGATTGTTCTTCGAATCTCTGCGATTCAGTGAAAGAAAACTGTTATGGACCATCCATCATCAGCATCCATCACAGCCAGTCACAAAGATCAGACACCTCTCAGAGTCCCGAGCAGGACGGGTGTTTGGAGGAGTCTACCTCGCTAATAGATGACGTTTGTGATAGAGGAGATGATGAAGTGTTTGAGGAGGATGAGGGTCCTCAAAGACCTTTAGAAACACACTTCCCTCTTGATGATCCTCCTGGGGAGACGCGACCTCTTATATAATAGTAAACTTTCCAATCTTGTACAAAAGTATTTGGAATGATTGTGATCGAGGAATGAATGCAAATATTCTTAACCTAGGTGAAAGAAGTATGGACATTTTAAGCCTCAGAAATTCACCAGCTTAAGATCTACTTCATATTTATTGCTACAGCCAGCATGCTGGAGAAACAGTACGTGCATTTTTTTATAAGTATTAGTTGTACGACACCAAGCATCTTCATAACTGCAGATTTATTCTTTTCCGAATGCTCAGGTTCTTCCCTTAGCTCACACTTTTCATGTCTTTACGCATACTATTACGAAGTTACCAATAATGCATTCGTGCCTCTGTACCTGCTCTAAATACTCTCAAAAGGAAATCATCATGATCTATGGAAACCTGGGCATAACAGAGACCAGGCAGAGTGAGATGTTTGGAAGGTGATGCTGGGGCAACACGAGTTGTGAGTTGGCAGGGGGACCAGACTTTTTATTTCTTGGTAATCGTAAATCATCTACTGTGCTCTCTGATAATGATTATGGACGTGTGATGTTACCTTAGACATTTCTTAATGAATCATCATATTCTGTTAAGTGTATGCCAAGAGTGTGTGAATCATGGTTATATTAATGGTACTACTGAAGACACAAATTGCTGCTGCTCCGTGTAGTACCTGTTGCAACATCTTCACAACAACTGACTGAAATTGCAAAGTTATTAATTGATATTCGGAAATGGAACGTCAAGCCACTGGTAAGCGTTTCAGAAACCTAAAAGAAAAAATGATTCGGAAGAATAGATAACAATCATAACTGTAATAAAAATGTGAAAGATTCTGACAGTTTTATTTTGCTTACAAACTATTTCTAGTACAGAAAGGCTTTTAAATGGATTTCAACAGACACAGAGAGGGCCCTAAACCGTATGAAAATAAATCTTCGTGTTACAGAGTCCTGCAAAGGACGCAGTCTTTAAAAGTGAGTAAACAGCATACTTTTAGCTGTCAAAGCTCAAGGTTGGTAATGTCTCCCATGGTGAATAAGTGTATCAAGGTCAGTTTCCTAAACACAACAGCGTCAGTCGTCTATGAACCTGTACTGTCTATATTGTGTGAATGTAGGGCACTCTTCGTGTGTCATCTAGTGATGTGGGTCCATGACCTAAAACGACCGTAATTAAAAAAATATGAATATATGTAATACAAAATGGATACATATATATAAAAGTCAGGTGTCATTATGATGCTTTTTTTTTTTCTTTACATTGTAACAAAGGGATTTTTACACGAATCACCGGCAGTATTCTATGATTAGCACACACACACACACACACACCACTGGAGTACCATTGAGAGTGTGTCCATGTGTAAGAGGTGCCAAGAGCAAACCCTGATTTTTTTCCTTGGTCAGTCCAGGTCTTCCCTGGTCCTATTTTATGATCTCCCTCTGTCACTCCTTTTTGTCTGTCTAACTGTTCTGTTACATGTCCACATATACGCACACATATACCTACATTAACACTATTAACACCCACATACATATATATATTTTACACATTTCTTATGAATGAATATTCAGATGTGTTAAGCATCTGCCTTGACACTTGTCACTGTCATGGTATAAAAGATCAACATGTCCAGGCATTTACAAGACAAATACCTGATCTTGCTGTAAACACACTTGTGTTTAGTCAGCGTGATAATGAGTGTGATGTGGACTCGCGATGAAACAAACTGGCTCTTCTGTTCCATAATTCGTCAACTTAACATTACTTGAAGGATGTAAAGATAATCCCTAAAGTGATATACACAAAGCATGTTGGCTTCAGTGATGAGTGGTCGTTTCAGGTACTATATATATATATATATATATATATATATATATATATATATATAAGTGCTGGACTGATTGCTAGCGCAAGTTCCATTTAGGTGTGATTCAAATACCTGGTTAAAGTGTTATTCAGCTGCTGGGTTAAGTGTTGGTTTATCATACTATCTTTAGCATGGAACAGAACCCACTGTAGATAAAAACTTCCAAGCCAAAGATTTTGACCTTCAATTTTAGCAATTAATGTAATGATTTTGTGTATAAATTCTTTGTATTACAGACTTACTGTGAGTAGGAATAGAATGTTTATATACTTTATGATAATTTTTTATTTACTAATATGTTCCAGAATGAAGGGTGCATTTTCCTCCTCTCATTTGGACTTAGCTTTTACTATTGTAGTATTGACGATTTACTGCGACACACAGGCCCCTTCCACTGCTGTGAGCTGACGACAGAACAGACCCCTTCCAAGTGTCGCTAACTTACAGCAAAGCAAACTCTTTCAGTGTTGTGAGCTGATAAGACAGCAAAACCGTGTACTGTACTTGTACCGGTTCCTAACTCGAAAACCAACATACTTCTTCACTGTTCTAATCTTAAAAATCACTAAGCTTTTCCAGAATTGGGAATATAGAACCGAGCAAAGATCTGTCCAGTGTTTTGAAATAAAAAGACAGCAAGCTCAACTTACGATCTTGGAGTTTAACGCAGCATACACCTCGTTAGTTTTGGCGTTATGACCTGACACTCTCTGATATGACGCAGCACAGTCCCTTGGGTAATAGGCTCCCAGCAAAAGGAATCAGACCACCTTCCATTGGTGCGAGCTTCGTTGTTTTTCATAAACATCTCTATGTTGGATAAAGACTATGGAATGAGCTTATCTTTTTTCCATTAGTCCGTGATGGCAGTCCAGCATTCCAGTATGAGAAAGTATTATAAGTTAAAAAGAATATAGATATGGTTGGTGCTGAGTAATTCATGACTGTTTTTGATGAGGGTTCAAACGGTTTCCAGTCAGGAATCTATTTTGTTGTTAAAGAGCCTCTGGCATTAAAAGGGTTGGCTGTGTCATTGATACAGACTGTCTCGCTTGTAAGTTCAAACCACTAGTGAATGGTGATTGTTGTGTTGTGAGCTCACAAAAGTGGATGGTTGCTAGTGTTGTGAGCTCGAGCTCATACCAATAGATGGTTGTGTTGTGAACTCACACCTTTGAATGATGGTTGCGTTGTGAATTCATACCAGTGGATAGTTGCTGTATTGTGAGCTCACACTAGTGGTTGTGTTGTAAGTTGATACAAGTTGGATGGTTGTCTTGTAAGTTGATACCAGTTGTATGGTTGTTTTGTGAACTCTCACCTGTAGGTGGTTCTTGAGTTTTGACCTCACACCGGTAGATAGTTGTGTCGTGAGTTCACACTAGTACAGGGTTATGATCTTGTGAGCTCACAACACCAGAAAGTTGTTTATTTGTGATGTGAGCTCACACCAGTAGGGGTTGTGATGTCAGCTCACAGCAACAAGAGAGGGACCCACTATGCTACAACATCACACTATAAAAGGGCTTATTGCGCCACAAGATAACATCACAGCTCTTGCTGTGTCGATAGTTTACGGCACTCTTCCCTGTGCCGTCGTGAGCTCTCGCCATTCCCTATCCTGTGGTCGGCAGCTCACTCCGCCTAAGAGCTAGAACAATAAGCCCGATTGACGACATGAAATTCTCTCAAAACTCTTGTAATTCTGTATATACAGTATATGTGAGTTTTGTCAATGGCTTCCAGGCTGGCTGTGGCACGAGTCTTGTTCCTGCCATCACGTTGCACAAATTGAACCCATCTAAACACAGGTGAACAAGTACAGAACAAACCTGCGGTACGACACGGATGAAGGATCTACGTATTCTTGAGGGCAAGTGTTCAAACACGCTGCCCAAAAGGATGCCTCCATATTTGACGTGGGAGACAAAATTAGCATTTTACAAGCAATATATATTCTTCATAGCTTTTTTCATTTCTTATCCTGTAAAGCTTTAGTTAAGCTAATTGTGTGTGACTCTTTTACCTACAGAAAATATTTGTGTAGCTCATTTTATACTCGCGTTACAGCAACAGTTTATATGAAGCTAGACATCTTAACTCGCTATCCAATAATACGAGCACAGGATGATCAGTTATGCTAAAGATGAACATCCAACACCATCAGTAACTCCAAGGGACTTGACAGCACTGGGATTTGAAACTTCAAAGTTTCTCATTAAACCGACAGTTTGTTCTAAAAACTGAATTTATCTTGGGTTTTTACAATACCAAGTTTGTCCATGCCATCACTGAAGACCTGAAATATATTATGCATTTCTTTACACATTACGTGAATATTAGGTGCAATGATGAACTTTGCCTCCGTGCATCAAAGAAAAACAGCGAAAAAAAAAAAGGCCTGAAATACATCCTTGATAACGGTGCATTCTTGCCCAAAGAACAAACCGATCATTTCCACTGACCCCGTTTTCAGCGTTCAGTGTAGAGGTAATTCCTGTTTTGATCACATGTTTTAGAGTTCTAATATTCGTAAAGATTATTGTTGGAATTATATCTTTGCTTTTCTCTCCTAGCGGTAAACATTAATGTAAACGTGGAGGCCAACCTTCTAATCCAGTGATGAAGCTTTTGGAAACAATTGATGTAGTGATTGCCATTTTCTTTCATAATTGGCTGGCACCCATTTGTATCAATTAAATTCTGTACATAAATCCTGCAACGGTACGTCTCTACCGCATTAAAAGAAAAATCTAAATCAGAGCAAACAGCACAGTCTTTTCCACATTCTCGTTGCATTGTAAAGAAAACTGAGCGAATAGCCTACTAACGGAACTAAGTATTTATAAACGTGTCATGAAATCAGACATTGAAGACTGCCTAACGATAGCTTAGAAGACCTAGTAGAATGCCTCGCCTTCCAGTCTTCAACTCGCTAAGTAGAAAGTGTGATGGCGCTTAGCTCCTTAACGTCTTTTTGAAAAGCCGCTTCACTTCCCATGCGAAGAGGAGGAGTTGCCACTTTCTTACAAAGGTATCATCCAGAAATTGATTAAACAGATGCAGAAAAAGTCTAGGTAATTGAGGGACATTTTGTATTCGAGTAAAAGAAAGAGCAAAATAATAAACCCAAGTAACTAAGAAACCATTTTTATTCTTAGATAAGAAAAATTAAACCCTATTTGAAAGGTTCCTCAAAGAGTGTTCAGAATATTATAATTACAGTACAGTGTGAGAAAAAGAATAACATATATATAAGCATAAATTGATGTCCATATCGCTTTCAGGAACTGAAAATTTCTATTTGGATATATATATATATATATGTATATATATTATATATATTGAGCGACAGAGTCGCGTTGGACCACCAAACGCATTTCTACGGGGATTAATAGGTCAGGTAAGGTCAAAGGCTGCCACCCAGCCAAGGCGTCGACAGCGAAGAGCGGGAGTCGCTTACTCAAGGATGATACAAAGCATCTGTAGTGTTCTTCAGCCGCCTCTGTGACAGCGAACGACACGGAATAAACTTGATTTACTTTAGAGCAAAAATATATTGCCAGCTGATATAAGCATCGTGGTTATTGATTTAAACTTGCTAAACAATTACCTAAAAGTTTATATCCTCATAACCTCTATCAAGTCAATAGTTACTAGTACACAGCAAATTTGTCTGCAGAAACTAGTTTCAGGCCTTACCGAGACAGGATTAATATTCATTAACCAGATACATTAGAGCTACATGCAGCTGTTGATCTGCGATCTACGAGCAGCGCTCTCAGAAGTTAATTTTACCAGCGATTGAAATATAAAGGTCATTATTTAATTCCTTCACTGCCTTATGATCATCGGTATTTGCGTTATACTCGGATCCTGCAATAAACGAACCAAGACAAAAAGGTAAATCAACTGTGGATTTCGCTTTTAATGAGATTTCAGTAATCATAAGGATACAGCTCATTATTATTTCTAGAATGAAAGCTGTGTATCTAATGTGGTACATTCCGTGCTACATAAAAATGTGTCACCATAATAATGGCCTGGTAGTTGTGGAGGACAGTGGCCATCACATGCTGGGCTTTGCTGAAGGGAACCTTGGCGTTGTAAGGTTATGCTGCAGGAAACACTGTGCGTTTGGAGAATGTGAAGAAAACTGTGTTAGGAAATCAAGCGTATTATTTTTGTGAAGCTGAAATCAACATGAAATGCCCTGTAGTTCTAGAATAACCGAGGGATCATTGTGTGAAATTCATGAATTCATTATGCTGTGAGATGTAACCCATTGACAAACATTCTGCATAGCACAAAAACTGCTAACCTGTAATAGTTTAAAATTTATCAATTCGAATCGAGAAGCGGGAATGAAAATGATAAAAACACCGAGTCAGTCCTAAGGCTGAGTAAACTTAGTTTTTAGTTGCCATGAAATGCATTTTTAGAAGTAGATAACTTCACCTGAGTCGAGTGTGATTACTGGAACAAGATTCTGTGAGCAGAGCCCTGGATACAAAGACTGTAAGCCAGGCACAACATATGGTGTCAAGAGCCTTTATTTTTTACTAAGATACTAGAGTAGGAAAAGAAGTCAGTCCAGCATTTTAATGTCCAGACAGAGGTATAAGTTGAGATACACAGTCTTGTATACTAAATATCTTGTGTATGAGTACTTAATAAAGAATTTATTTATTCCGTGTACATCTTTTGTATTATTTCCCACATCCTATGATAATGTAAAGTACTTACTGTGGTTTTTAATTAATAAAACTTGAAGGCAAAATTTACTCAGTGGCAACGGGAAAGATATATACGACTTGTATGAAATCCTTCTTTATCAAACTACTGAAGAAATCAAAGGCAGTGACACGGGCAGTTTTGATTATCCTGGGAACTCGTTTCTGCCGCGGAGGGGGACGGGTGCGGAATCCCACAGTCTGCCGTTCTCGCCTCATGACTGTACCTGTAAACACCAAAAAAGTCAAATGAGCATTGACATTGTATCATATGAAAGCAATAATATTCGTCAAATAATATCATTTCTATGATCAACTTCAACAGTAATGACATGCATATAAAAGATGATTTTAATATGAAATTCCAAATAGATGATTGTTTAACAATATTTGAACTGATTGGCACAGACTGTTTGCACTCTTGATCGCTCAATACCACACACAAGTGGGGTATCATCGGTACCTTTGCAAATCAACATGTCCTGCAATAATCTAGAGAAGATGTACGTTAGACCCAAGAGTCAAGTTGGGAGCCATACTGTTTGTTTGATACCTTTACGCCTCACAAAAGTTATGAAATTTCTGTTATAAGCAATCGCTGGATCTATTTTTTTGGAAGCACTCTGCTATATATCACTCAGCTCGCAAATAAATGTTAGAACACGAAGGGAAATATTTGATTTATAAAAATAATGAAACTATTAACTCTCACGGGGGCAAACATTTGTCAACGAATAAGTGAGATTAATGTGTGTTCATGCGTTTATTTAGTTCACGATCTGTCACGTGACTTTCACGGTTACCCATTATCCAATCAGTGAACAATATGGTGAGCGGGGGTGGGGACTGGGGATCTCGAGTCGAAATCTGAATCAGTATGAGGACGGAATTACTTCGGGTTTATACAACTTTTATATAAAAGTGACGATAAATCAGTGACATATTTACGCAAAAGTGTGGAGAAATCAGTGGCATATTTGCGCAAACACGGCGTTTTACCGCCGGACTTTGTCCGAATTGCCATTATTCACGCACGTACTGTGAGAACCGACACTATTGGATCTGTGGCCGTTAGATCCCAATAGGAGCGTAATTTCTACTCGAGTGACTTAAAATAAGCACATTCCTCTCGCAGTCATCTCCCATCGTGGAAAATGCTGATTTACGTGAACCGCTGTCTGCACGAGAGTTGGGGTCACCAACACAACCGTCATGGGAGTACCTCACCATATTCTCCAGTACATCCACTGATTAGGGGGGTTTCTGTTCCGAGCTAACGGAGTCGTGGGTAGACAATCAGAACCCCATCGGAGGACAGGGGTGTGATTGACGAGACGCTGCTGAAGAGAAAATACGAACGGGGAGGGCAGCTGAACCAGGTCTGGGTCTTCGGAGGCATCCAGTGGATTTCTGTGAAAATTTACTTCGTCCCGCTAATAGGAAGTGAAGGACGGGACAGTATTGCCATCATCTGATTACCAATTATTAAAAGATTCATCCTCCCCGGCAGCTTAATTTACAGCAACGGCTGGCGTGCATACCAGTCGCTGAAGGATCACGGTTACACACACCACGTGATCAATAACAGTGAAAGTTTCGTCGACCCTTCCAGCCCTGACATCCACACAAAGTATAAAGCGGCTATGGAGGGTCGTAAAGGAGTAGGTGAAGCGGCAATGAATCCAGAGCCAGTTCTTCAAGCAGTACTTTGCCTAACCGTTACATGTTTCTGTACCCAACACTACTCGCTGCTCCCCGCCCATACCCTTCCTCCACAGTCTGACAGGGTTAAGGAACCTCAGAACCTGCCACAACATTGGAAAAACCCAGAGATCTGCAGCCTGGACCCTGCGGTGCCCGCACTTCCCACTCTGATTCAGGTAACACGTTAAATTTGCGATAGGCTAACCGGGGTCCGCCCGGCGAGGGAAGGTATAGTCACGGTGCCGGGGTTACGGGGGCAGAGCCCTAGCATAAGAACACTCATCCCCTACGTTAGGTTAGGTTTCATAAGATCAGGACTTATATATCATAAAACTTCGGCTGAGAGATATGTTTTTCCCCGATGGAATTTTGATGTGAATCTGACGATTTTCCCCATTTGTTTCTACCGCAAAACACTCGTTTCTAGCTTTCCTCCATCCCAAACCCCGAATTCCCGCGGTTTCCCCTAAGATTGTTATGGGGGGGGGGGGAGTTATTTCGGAAATTGGTGATTTGAGCGAGAAATGATGGTCGATATCGTTCGAATCACATCAAATTCTATCAGGAAAAAACCGCTCACCAAAAAATCTGTATGGGGGAAATTGTAAAGTTACCTGTTTGTTTTGCTTCGAAGCGGCCAAGCGACAGCTGACCGGTTCTGCTCGCGTGACAGAATTCAGCCGATTGTGAGTCGCCAGAAACGAGTTCCCTTGAGAAAATTCGACAGAAGAATTGCCCGTGTGACACCGCCTCAATACTGTAACTTTTTTTTTATGTTGAAGGCTCCAGTCACGGACAAAAGTCCACATCAAGGCAGGGCCCTCATTGAAAGAGAGAGAGAATTGAGAAAGGGGGAAAAACAGACAGGGAAAGTATTTACAAATTTTTGAGAAAGTGAAAAAAATGAATAATCAAAAACCATTACAGATGAGTATTTGCTTATTTTCTGTAACGTGGATACAACTCAATCGTAACTTGTACATCAATGCATCACCTGAGAATGAAATATTCGTTATGGCAATATCTCTTCACTAGCAATAGCAATTCACAGGACTGAAAGAAAGGAGAATACATTTTACATAAGAAACATTAATAAACAAACTCCAGAGTTGGTCTGTTACATGGTTCATGAAATCTAACCTGATTGCAGTGTAAAAACTGTGAGAATGCGACACAGCGGAAGAAGGCTTTGACGTGATTATCATGTGGCAGAAAGAAAGCAAGCTACAGACAATTTGCAATGTGAGAGGGACTTCGGAGTCGACATTATCTCTTAATCTGTCGTCAGATTCCCACCTGAGGAGAAGGGGAAGGAGGGTAAAGGAGACAAACTGTCTGAACACCTCCTATTCACCTTGCTAGGCTAGTCGTTTGTTAGTCGGATAGGACTTCTCCATCCAATCTTGTCTAAATAACTTTATTTTGTCTCAACGTGTTTCCAGTGATATTCCTCTTCTTCTTTAGTGACTTTTCGATGTTATCTTATATAACTTGGACTAACAGCTGGTCGACTGCTAATCCGGGTCCCCAGGTCAACGCGTAACATATCTCAGCCGTTTATGCAATGTAGAATATGTGGATTGTGCGTTTCTTTAGACTGCCAGAAAACATTTGACATTGTACCAGGAGGATGCTTAAAAGCTGAATCTCCAAGGAGGAATAAAGGGAAGATTCCTTCGGCGAATGAAAAAGATTAGTCGAGGAGATCAAAGAACGGACGCGTGTTAATTAAAGGAGCCTTCTCAGAATGGGTTGAGGACACCAGTGGCGTGTTGCAGGGTTCAACTTTGGAAACAGTGCTCCTCTTGATCTATGCAAATTACATGTCAGAAGGATTGAACTCCTACGTGAGTATGTATCCGGAGGATACAGAGGCATGAAGGAAATAAGAATGAGGATACCGTCAGTTTACAGTGGGACCGAAACAACTGTAAATTTTATCTGAAACATGGTTGATGAAATTCAGGCGGACTATGTAAAGTGACCAGTATTAAACACCGAAGACCTCCATACGAATATTATCTAACAGGAGATAATACGTAGGAATCTCTGTGTGATGCGTACTTAGAAGTCGACGTGTTACCTAAACTGTCACCAGTATGCTGGCAAATGCTACAGTCGCATTTACGTGAGTAAGGAATTCAGCACGCTATTCATAGCAAGTGTTAATGCCAAAAGTAGAATACTTATAAAGTTTGGTCACCGTACGTATAAAAACACAGATAATTAACAAAGACGGTTCAGGGAAGAACGAGGATATCCCCAGAATTAAGTAACTGACCTACAAATGAGAGGCCATGAATCAACACACCATGGAGTGGAGAAGAGAAAAGGGTGACTTATCAGAACATCTACGCTCACAAACTAGTTTGATGACGCAGACATTAAACAAGAGGTGCTTTTACAGTATCGTGGTAGTGGGTGAATGGATTAAGCTACATAATGAAACAGAATGCTAACAAAAGTTTGAAGTTGAATGACAAGAGGTAGGGCCCCATGCATTTAGTTCCCAAATATTGAGGTTCATACATAGGGGCTTTCAAATAAAAACACACATAAGGCTCCGTGAGTGTAAAACTCCCTCCCAATACAGTACACAGATGAAATTACGAACGTAGGCGCGCACATTCAAGTTGTTGAGTTCATGGCCTGGTTCTATACAGCAAATTCACTCTCCCTACTAAACAAGAATTATCTTGATAAACCAAATTATGTTTTTATACGTGATCAGATTACTTATTAAAGTTACGTAATGTTCTGCCCTTTTTTTATCAATCATCAATTATGAAAGTATTATAAAGATTATCCATAGTTGCCTCCGATTAGATCAATGGTCCACTGATCTTGCACTGTTTCCGTATAATGGAAAAAACAAAGGAATGAATAAATCAAGTAAAAACATGGCCAAATATTTTACCTCTGTTAAGCAAATTAGACGTGAAATTAACATAATGATACAAATTGAAGCTCAGAATTTTTTTTAAATGATTCGTGTCGAGGTTCTATTTAACCCGAAATGGTCTAATCTGAGTTCATTTTCAGCTAATGGTATCTATTTGCTGTTTTAGGCTGATCCCTAGAATTAAAAGCTTAAATGCATTCACTTTTTATTGTCAAATATAGATAAAAGTTGGACGATGTGCCATGCTGTGTATTTTGCCTTATCAATATAGCAATGATTAGTTGGTAAGCGTATTGGCAGAGAGTGGTGTCAAGAAGCAGTGATGGTGGGGGATGATAGGATAGTGGTAAAGAGGTACTGTTGGTGGCAAGGGACACCTGTGATGAAGGAGAGTGGTGGCAATAGTCAATGGCAGCGAGGAGCAGCAATGGTGAGGAGAAGCAGTGGCGAGGGACCGACTATGGCAGCGAGCTTAAAACAAGCTCATGTTCGTGTTTCCTGTAATATTTAAGTATTCTATTTTTCTTTTCCTCTGTGTGTGTGTGTATCTTAGTCTTTTTAATGTATTCGATATGTATTTGCATAAAGTAGAAGCATATCATATGACTGGTAGCGTCGTGGTGTAATACTGTACCAGCAGCCATTAGGTTGTTTCGGAAAACAAATTCGTGCACGTGGTATATTTCCTGGATTGTTTTGTATATTTTGCTTTAAACCGATTTCTTGATTGTTTCATGTAAACGTATTATGCTGAGGAGGCTACTTAAGCATATTTATCATTTGCTGGGGTTAGTGAGACATACAGCTGGCATGTCGGGGTGCCAGAGTATGTTGGGCAGGGAGCAAACATTCACATGGTCAGTCAGACAGGCGAAACGTGAGAGGGAGGAGGGCTTCGTATAGGCTGGTCACGAGAGTGACGCGACATTCACCGGCATTCAGACTGTTAGAGGAGTATGGAGTGGATCCCCGCGAAGGGTAAAGCGCAGGAGGCAGTCACCGGCAATCGGAGCAGCATGATTGTCGATTCCTTGCATAGGCTGGACATGGAGACGTCGCCGGCAGTCCGAATGGCGAGTTCGTGTGTACCCCCGCGTAGATATACAGGCGCCCGTGAACGTCTTCCACGCCGCCAGTGACCCTACTAGTATTTGACATTTGATGTCCGAATAAGAAGCGAAGTTCTTCACCTATAAGCAGTGTGAGTATATGCGAGTATTGAGGACATAGGTTATGCTTTGGCGTTGGAACAAATTTTGGTATATTTCGAACTTCAAGGTATTTGTCTGCTAGAGTAAGTTCGGTGAGGATTCCTGATTTTCTTGGGGTTTTAGCAAAGTTTACGCTTAACCCCTCTTTTTTTTTTTTTCTGTTCTTAGCTCTTGTGTACATTCCCATGCTTAAACAGATTAAATCGAATAATAGCATTGGACGTCAACTACATCTAAATTAGTAATATTTTCGAAATTAAAAATAAAAAAATATTGGTCTTTAGAAAAATCAAGGTGAGACTTGCATAGATTGGCGTATGCGTGACGTTGATCTCAGCCCATCCTGATTAGTAAGACGATCGTTGTAATGGAAAAAATATTTGTTTGATCTGTTCAGCTTCACTACATATCCCAAACGCAAGAAACCTTGCTGGGAATAATGTACAAACTTAAAGGAATAAACTACATAGATATCAGACTTGGCGATCTCTGCCATCAGTACAACATAATCACGTTGTGATGATGAGACGATGATTCAGGTGAATTATTTAACATCAGTCCATACATAGGAAAAACTGTGCTTGTAAAATACACTAAAAAAGTGAGATTGTTACCGTTGTGATTAGCGAATTATTTGACTGGGTACTACGTTAAAGTCATGAGTTGAGATGAATATTTTTGGATGTCAGTGATTGCATTTTCATATAACAATTTCGTTTTAATGAAGTAACAGGATTATGATAGTCACGAAAAAAAAATGCAAGACCATTAGGTTCTTCAAAGCTGTGTTTAAAGTAAAACAGCATGCAAATTGATGTCTTGCTAAACATTTTTCATGTTCTCCCCGGCACAAATGATTGTCAGCTTAGGAGCTGAGGTAAGATGTTTATCGTTTAATCTAATTTTCAACAATGCTGCTGGTAAACGACGACTTATGATAAGACCTGTTGAGGAAGAAGTGCTTTGCCTCATTCGAAGTACGATGTTTACCCTCGAGTTCGTATCCTTTACTTCCACAGAAATCTGAATAATCTAGCCTTCAGTAGTTGCTTTGGTAAAGACTGGTGAAGCCTCTGACAATCTGATCTTTTCAGTCCAATAAGTTTAGGTCGCATTGCACTTATTTCTCACTTCGGAAATCATCTTGGTGGCTTACTGTTGTAGTACTATGACTACAAGTAGGGATTAAGGTTATATTAAACGGCAGAACACAATTGCCTACTTTATTTCCTCTGTCGATGTTAAATAGAATGTACATAGTAATACATACTCGGCAGGATAATTTATTTTCAGTATCTGGCAGCAAAGACACTTGAGATTCCAATAATTTTGCTCTTCAGTTCTGCTGGAAGTTCCTTCGATCTTTGCTCGTCTCTTTAGTTGATAGTGACATACGACGATGGGCTACTATGCTTGACACACTATGGCAGCTCGCTCCCTCGAACACATCCACGATTCGCCCTTACACGCTCAGTGTTCAGCGACAGTGAAAGCGTTCTCTGCTTACAACACTAGAATCGTGATAAGTCTGTCGAAAACACTGGTTGATGCTTGTTTCGTGTCATAATTTATCGCAAGAAGCTCAGTCTTGTGTGACACGACTTACAGAAAGCGTGTACATAACTTGAGGAAATCCAGGTATCTCGTTAGACTGAACGTGGATTAAATGTTTTCTGTCATGACACTTGCTGGCTATGTAAGCTCGTCTCCACATACTCTGGAATCATTAACATGAGGGAAAATGTTCTTGGCAGTTCCTCTGGGCTTGCACAAGTCTCTGTGGACCCAGGCAGTAATATCATTTATCTGACTTAATGCATTTGTTCTACATTTTATACAACTGTAAGGGTTCACTAATATTCAGTTCACTAGTTATAACTTAGTTGTAAGGGTTCACTGATATCCGTTTCACCAATT
>JAYMFT010402964.1:0-18784 GCA_038088735.1 Panulirus argus | reverse complement strand
AAAAGGAACAGAGAAGGGGCCAAGTGAGGATTTTCCCTCTAATGCTCAGTCCTCTGTTCTTAACGCTACCTCGCTGATGTGGGAAAAGGCGAATTTGTATGAAAAAACAAATATATATATATATATTTCTTACAAAAGTTATAATATGTTTAGGCCTGTATAATCACAGTGTATTAGGTCCATGGTACGAGCAGATGGAAATATACCACATGAGCTAGAGTGTGTGTGCGTGGCTTCACTTCCTCCCCATTTAAGATATCACACTGGTGACGAGGATGGGATATACAAAGTGCTGGTGACATCCTTGAAAATAGGATAGCAACCACTGAAGGGAAGGCTTTTCTGAATGTGGAGCACTATAGTGAATAGGGCAACAATGGATGGCATCAGTGGATACATCAGACAAGTGGGGGAATACTATGCAGACAGGGAGAACTTCAAATCATACTGTGAGAGAATGGACCTATTCTTCCTAGCAAATGAATTAATGAATGGTGGAGGTTATGCTCAGCAGAAGGCCCTTGAAGAGAAAAGGAAAGCAATCCTTTTGACAGAGATAGGATTTTATGTTCATTCCACTCTGGTCAATCTGCTTGCTCCAGCCAAACCCAAAGATAATACACTGATTCAGATTACCAAGATTGAAGCACTAGTTTGATCCTGCTCCAGTTGAGATTGCTGAAAGTTAAAAATTTGGCACAAGAGATAGAGGGAAAGATAAATCAGTAAGTGATTACATAGTTGCTGTGAAGAAGTTATCCTTTCATAGTAATTTTGGACAGTTCTTGAACCAAGCTCTAAGAGACAGTTTTGTGATAGTTCTGAATAGTGAAAAAATACATACTGAATTAAGGAACACCTCTGTTTTAACTTTTGAAAAGGCATGTCAGATAGCTACAAGCATGGAACTAGCAGATAAAAACACCAGAGAATTTGTTCCAAATACCTGTAGTGAATCAGATGGCAGTAGTGGCTCAGTGCATAAAGTGACTATAGCTAGAAGGAAGAATTATGCCACAAAACAAGGGACACATGCTGATTTGAAATGTAAGAGATACCTAGGGAAGCATGAAAGCTTTAATTGCAAGTTCAAAAATTCAAGATGTTACCATTGCCAGCATATCAGACATATTACTTTTGCCTGTACAGCCCCTGCCAGAAGTGGTAAGGTAGAGTAAATGTCATTGAAAGTGCTGAGAAGGAAATGGAAGACAGTATTAAAGAAAGTGTTAGTAATTTTGAATCCGATAATGATGAGAGTGCCCATGTATTTACCATTTACACATGTCATGAAGGAAAAGTTGAACATAGGAATAATGTGGACTTGTGCATTAATGATACACCAGTTACCATGGAAGCAGACACTGCAGCTGATTTCTCCATAATGAGTAAAGATATGTAAGAGAGGTTATTTGCACATGTACCTTTAGAAGACTCAGCTGTTAGGTTAAGAACCTACATTGGAGAGATTTTGAACACAGAAGGGAAGCTAGAGTGTGAAGTTAAGTACAAAAATCAGAAGTTGAAGTTGCCATTTATTGTAGCTAGTTATGTGGACAGGCTAACTTTGTTAGGTAAGAACTGGTTGAAAGCTTAAGATGGATTGGAAGAAGATATTTAGTGTTAAAATGTGTAACAGTGTTCCAGGAATTGCTTGAACAATTTAAGATGATACCTGATTAGAGACAGGATGTTTTAAAGGGTTTTGAGGCTCATATCATCATTGACAAAGATGTTACACCCATATATGCTACAGCTAGATCTGTTCCTTATGCATTAAAATGCAAGGTGGAAAAGGAATTAGACAGAATTGTTATGAGGGAGTTGTTAAAAAAACTGCCAAGAGCAATTGGGCTGCTCCTATAGTAGTTGTACCTAAAGCTGATAAATGTTAGATTATGGGGTGATTATAAAAGTTACTATTGACCAAGCCATTGAGGATGCGCAATATCCCTTACCTACTTCTCAAGATTTGTTTGCTGCTCTGATAAGTGGAACAATTTTCACTAAATTAGACTTGTCCCAGCCATATGCTCAAGTCAGTGTTGATGCTTAAAGCCAACAGTACCTTACCATCAACACTCATAAAGGATTGTATAATTTCAAAAGGTTGCCTTATGGGGTTAAAAAAGCACCAAAGTTATTTCAGTCCATCATTGACAAAATTCTTGTAGGTCTTCCAAATGTGTTATGTTTTCAGGATGATGTCCTTATTGTTGACAGTGACATCTAAAATCATGTCAAAACCCTAGTTACAGTATTTGAAAGACTGCTGGCACACAATGTCAGGCTCAACAAGAGCAAATGATCATTTCTAGCTGAAGAAGTAACTTATCTTGGCTACAAAGTGAATGCAGAAGGGCTAAGACCAGTAGAAGATAAAGTAAGAGACATAGTAAATTTACGTGCTCCAAAAAAATGTCTGTGAATTGAAAGTTTTCTTGGGAATGGTACAGTATCATTCAAGGTTCTTAAGTAAACTTTCATTAGTTTTGGCCCCTCTGCAAGAGCTGTTAAAGAAAGGGACTCCATGGAAATGGAGCAGTGCAAGTTAGAGGTCATTTGAGAATTGTAAAGCTCTGTCTAGTACAGGCTGAACCCCTGCAAACCTTCAGCCTTGGGGCCTGACCACTGTCGGACCTCAGAAAATGCCAGAAAACAGACTTTGACCTCTGAGGGAACCCCTGTGTAAACATATGCCCAACCCCCATTTTTGCCAGCTCATTCCACATACATATTGCTGTGATATCAAAGACAGAAGAGAGCCTAAAGCACAAAGTAATGCAACCAGTAATGCTTCCAAACAAGGTTCAGCTATGGGGTGTGCCGAACAGTTATATAAAATAGAAAATATTTTACACTTTGGATTAAGGCCACCAGAGTTAAGTCAAGTCCACACTATTGGCCAATTCCCAGCAGGCTGTGCCCTCAATGGGCAAAGTCTATCAGGCACGCCTGTGTTGTCCACACTGTTGAGGTGATTGGGCACTCATGTCATACAGTAGCTAGTAGGTGGTCAGCAGGCCACGAGTGTGGTATCACCATGCACAGCAAAGTTGAAAGGAAAAAGTAGTGCTGTGTAGCATACTGATTTCTGTGTGTGTAAAAAAGAACTGTGCAAATAAGTATATGGTGTAAAGAGTGGTAACTTTTTGTGGTTGGCAGTGCTGTTGCTCCAAACCTGGCATCAAACCACCAGGTAGTCTGATTTTGCTCAACTACAGGCAAGGGCAATCCGCTGATTTCCTTGTTAATGTTGCCGCAAAGTGTCTAATGACGGACTTAACACTCATGCCTGCTGGGCAGTGCCTGATAGTGTGGATGCTCCTTTACAGTATGCTCTAGCTTCATGCATGAAATAATTTTCAAACCATTCAAGAAAAAGTTTAGTTGTCATCCACCCCTTTTTTATTACCATGGTAGATAAGTGGAAGAATTTTCATTCCTTTAAAGACCCTCGGGTGAACACTCTTACCAATTACCATCAGCTTGGTTTCATATGTTCTTGCAGCATTGCTCCAGCCAAGAATTGTTACCCTATTTTTGGATTCCTTACCCCCATATAGAGACTCCTCAATTCTTGGGCAAGGGTTTTTTGTGGCAAACAATGCCAATACAGGACAGATTTGTCAGCATTACACTTTAATTCTTGGGTTAAATTTTCCACTGTCACTAACTGTGCATATTCATCCACAAACTTTGTCACAGCTAAGCATCTCCCCAGAAATGCTTACCCCTTCATTACATCGGAGCTTAAACCACTCTATAATTGCACTGTATAATTCTGTACTCCTGGCATCTTTCAAAGTTTTCCAAAACTTTAAACTTTTCTGACTTCCATTTTCAGCAAAAAAACTTAAAAATCTGCTCCTCTTGTTTCCTTAAGTCATACACAGTTGACAGTCCAATCTCATAGTACTCACAGAAAGTCTTTACAGAAGCTCCATTATCTAATTTTCTCAGTAATACCACCTTTTCAAGCATCGATAATGATTTATGCTTATGCTTATTAGCACTATCACCATCTTCTGCACCTTTTGGTCTCTTGGATGACATCCTGAAGGGCTAAAATACAGCAAAATAGAAGAAATTAACAGGAATGTTAATTAGCTCAGCTGCAGTGTAAACAGATTTTGGTGCCTTATCGCTGCTAACTTGCTAACAGCGCCACCCTAGTGGCAGATCCACAAACTAATAACAACAGATTCAAAAAGTGCCGGAGCATGGGAGTTGCCGGACCTCAGAGCATCGGATTAGAGAGGTACAACTGTATTGATGTTTTGGTCCACTAAGATACCCATAGAACACTAAATCTCACTTGCGATGCATCAGGGTATGGATTAGGTGCTATCATGTCACATAATGGATAACAGTGAAGAATGACCCATTGCATATGCCTCAAGAACTGTTCCCCAAAGCGAGAAAAACTATGCACAAATAGAGAAAGATGCTTTGTCCATCGTATTTGGAGTAACGAAATTTCAGCGATATTTATGTGGTAGGAAATTTGTCTTAGTAATTGATCACAAGCTTCTTTTGGCAATTTTTTGATATTATCTGCATATGACTATGAGAAACAGTACAGACATTCAGAGGATGATTCCAATGCCATGCTTTGTCCAGGTTTACATGTAGTGGATCAAATGATGAAGTAGAGCCTAAGGTTTATGCTGTAACCATTGTAGCAAAAGATTTTCCAGTCATCTCCAGAGTGATTGCTCATGAAACTAGGAAAGATGTTGTGTTAGGAAGAGTCAAAGAATATACACTAAATGGATGGCCAGAGATTTGTCCATCCTTATACTTTCAGCCGTACCATTTAAGATGTGAATTATCTGTAGAACAGGGATGTGTGTTGTGGGGTATGAGTGTTAATTCCACAGTGTTTTTAAGGGCAGATTTTGAATGAACTGCATTTTGAACATCCAGGTATATGTGCTATGAAAGCATTGGCCAGAAGTTTGTATGGTGGCCTAAACTGGATAAAGTAGAAATGATGGTACATGAGTAGTCTGTTTGTCAGCATGTTAAGAGTGTGCCAACCAGCACTCCTTTGAAAATATGAAAGTGTCCTACCTGTCACTTCCAAAGAGTACATATTGTCTTGTAATAAGGGAATAGACAAATTTGTGGTATTAATTGACAGTCATCCAAAGTGGATTGATGTTAAGCACATATATAGTACTAATGCTGGTAGCACCATTGATGAATTAAGATTAATATCTGCTGAATATGGAATACCAGAGGAGGTAGTATCTGACATTGGCCCTCCATTTCAGTCATTAGAGTGTAAAAACTTCTCGAGACTCAAAGGTGTAAAACATGTACTGACCCCACCATTTTATCCTGGCTCTATTGGTGCAGCTGAGAGATCAGCTAGAATTGTAAAGGAAGCACTTTCCAAGCAGGTAATTAAAGGAACTGTTGGAAAATCAATGAAACACAGACTAGCAAATTTCTTACTCGGATTAAGAAACACACCACATAGTGTGACAGGATGTACTCCTGCAAAGTCAATACTGATGAGACAGTTAAAACAAAATTAAGTTTAGTTAAGCCAAGTCTGTTTGCAGTTGTAGAGAGGAAGCAAGCTCAATAGAAGATGTATCATGACGAGTTCCAGTGAAAGACTTCAAGGTAAATGACAGGGTGAGAGTTAGGAACATGGTTAAAGATTATGGTACTGTACTTGCAAAATGGATAACAGGTGTCATTGATAAAGTGTGGATCTAAGACATATTTAGTGAAATATGTTCACTAAATATGTTCATGTAGATCACATTATTCATGCACTTGATTAGATGAATGTAGCAGCAAAACATGATGATAAACTTGATACAATTGTGGATGATTGTCAAGGTGATGAGGTTAAACATGATATTCCCCAGCATCCACTCACTGCGTCAACTGACTATAGCGGTGATATATCTGTCACTGATCATGCACAGAGTACAAGTAATTCCCCAGCATCCACTCACTGTGTCAGCTGACTAAAGTGGTGATATGTCTGTCACTGATCATGTGCAGAGTACAAGTAAAATTCCTATAAAACATGATAGAGGGAATATTCCTTGAAGATCAAACAGAGATAGGAAACCTGTAATAAAATCAGACCTCTGATTATCTTAATTGTGAACAGGCCTTTTAAAACTGTTTCATTGGGAAGTTATATTTCTTCTGTTCTATTCTCTTCCATGCCATATGTAAAACTAAGTTTTGTTTATATAAAATTTGCAGCAACCATAATTTCATTCTATGAAAAGGAGAAGCATTGTTTTATATATATATATTTTTTTTTTCATACATATTCGCCTTGTCCCGCATTAGGGAGGTAGCGTTAAGAACAGAGGACTGAGCCTTAGAGGGAATATCCTCACTTGGTCCCCTTCTCTGCTCCTTCTTTTGGAAAAGTAAAAACTGGAGGGGAGGATTTCCAGCCCCCCGCTCCCTATGTATATATATAAATATATATATATATATATATATATATATATATATACATATATATATATATATATAAATATACTCTATCCTGAGCCAGGTACCCATTTTATTGACCAACCCCTAGGGGTGGATGAACAGCTGAGTTGACTGTGGACTGATTGCCGCAACCAGGATTCAAACCTATGCACTCAACCCAATATGGCCCATGAATGTGTCACGGTCAGGAATGCTAACCGCTACACCACGAGAGTCCATATGCTTTATTTTGTTTATGATTGCAAATGAATGGATAATTTTGATATCCCATCTTTAGATACTTCTCACTATTTTTGAAATAGGAATATCTAATACAAATGAAATTTTGGGAGCCTGTAAGTGATAAGATATGCAAAAGATACAGAAATGTGATTTTCAAATTTCAGGTAGTACTCTCTCTCTCTCTCTCTCTCTCTCTCTCTCTCTCTCTCTCATATGACTTATGATAAATGGAAAAACAAGTCTTTGGTGTGTCATTGACTTTTTGTTCACATGTATTTGACTATATTTTGGTGGTAAAAAGAAATTAACAGAAGTTAGAAAGTCTCAAAACTGGGCCAATCTTGAAATCTCATATTTAGGTTAAATTTGTTTCATCATCAGTACTAACATAGTATGAGAAATATCAAGATGTTTAAATGAAGTGCTTCAGATCGAAATTATCAGTCAAGATAGTCACTATTCAGCATCACTGTCTGCTGCTGCTAATCTTCCTCATTTACCAGGATCTCAGTTACAGAAACAGGCAATGATGCATGAAATGGATGACTTGGAACATGGCCAGTTCCTGAGACACTTTGTGGTCTGCTTAAACTTGTAGAAAGCAAGTTTTGTACTGGCAGACTTTGGAGCCTTCTTCATCATCACAGGAGTGAGTCTGTCATTCACAACAGTCCTTCCATACTCCAATGGTGCAAGAAAGGATGGATCACAGAGGTTTACCTGTTTATACAAGTTAATTTGGCAAAGACCTAAGTGAAAATAGAATGAGTCTTTGGTTGGTGGTAGTGATTGACGGCCTCTCTTGCTTGTTGCAAATAAATGTGCACATTGTTTATCTAGTGATAAGAAGCCAACTTTTCCAATAGGGATGAAAAACATATCTCACACGTCATGTATCACCTTATAATATAGAACATCACCATTGGAAAACTTCGTATGTGCCAACAACTTGTCAGCATATTGCAGGGCAGCTTTAGCAGCTCTCTTTTTCCTGTGTTGAAATGGGTAGCTGACTGAATCACAGTCAGACAATGCATATGCACAGAGAGGGGAATTAGTTATTTGCAAACTGTCCTTTCTGACAACATGTGCCAGCAAGTTTACAATATCATGAATAGGTTCAAAGTTATATTGCCTTTCTACCCAGAGCCGTTTGAGGTTTCCAAGACTAGGCAATTGATACATTGATAAGATTATGATGTCAGTATCTTTTTCTTGTATCACAGTATATGGTTTTACGCAACTTGTAATGTGTGCAAAAATTCAAGTGTCAGCCTCCCCATGTTTAAGACAGCATAAACAACTTATCTACAACACTTACAACTTGATTAGTAATATGAGCTGCCTCTGCCATTATTTCAAGTACCATGACGAAGTTTTCTGGGAGACTAGAATATCTCTCACTCCAAGAGCTTGACAAGTAGATCAGCAATTTCTTATTGTTCTTTGGATTTTCTAGGAAATCCATTCATAATGGTATACTGGCATTGTCTGATGACACATACTCTCCTTTAGCTACACCTTTGTCTCTTCTTTGGCATTCAACAACCTTTTATTCCATACGTGGATGAATACAATCCCTGTAGATATGAAATACCTGCTCATAAGAAAATAATTATGGCACCTATGCAATGCACCCTGCTTTTGATATGAAGACTTGTACTGTTGATTGTGTGGGGTATGGTTATGTCCAGTGTGTTCATGTTATTATAGGGTTGAATTGTGGCATTTTGATATTAAACAGAGGGAAGCAAATGTTTTTCAGAAAGAGATATAGGGAGAAATTGCATTTCTGCACTATTAAATTGTACAAGGCAAATGCTTTTCCATTCCCAAATGGTGCACAGGTCCATTTGAGAAAGGAAATACAATCAGCATGAGAAAGAGAACGAGTATTAAATGGAGAAGGGGAGGAGAAGTGAGTTGAAGTATGTAACATGGAATCATCAGCAGAAAAGTGAATAAGATTAGAGGCAGAAGAGAAATCATTTATTTAGAGAAGAAAGAGAGTAGGTGATAGGAAAGAACCCGGAGGAACACCATTGTTGATAGAATAGCAGAGAGAAGTTGCTCCATCAGCAGCTACTGTAATGGAATGGCCAGAGAAAAAAAATGTAGTTTAGAGAACAGAGAGAAGAGTGAAACCAAAGGAAGGGAGTCTAGAAAGTAAAAACTTATATGCACCCTATCAGATGCTCTACAGATTTCAATGGCTGTAACAAAAGTTTCACCTAAAACCCTGAGAGGACCAGAAGCAAGTCACATAGGACAGAAGATCACCAGTAGACCTATCTCTGAGAAAACATACAAGTGATCTGTATGATGGGAATGTGATTCTAAGTGTTGAGAAAGTAAGAGTTTATGAATGCTTTGAAGACTTTAGAGATAGCTTAAGTGCAAACCATGGGGCAGTAATTGGAGGGGTTAGAGCAATCTTTCTTAGGAATGGGCTTTACCAAGGCATGCTTCCAAGGAGAAGGGAAAGTCTGAGTTTTTAGAGAGAGGCAAAATAGGCCAGTAGGTATTGGTTCTAGCTCAGATGAATACTTCATAGAACCCAAGGAGGTATGCCATATGAGCCAGATAACTTGTCCATCTGAAGCTGGGAAAGTACCTGGAAGACCCTGTGCAAGGAAACTGCATATAGGAGAAGGCATAGGTTCAGTTAGAGGAGATGAGGGCAGAGGATTAGAAGGTGAATCATTCAAAATTGAGTTAAAGGAAAGCAAGGTACCAAAGAGAGCAGAGCAATTAGAGAGTTAGCCTTAGACTGATGAGGTTGGAAAAGAGGAGAAAAAACTGAATTACAGAAGTTGTTGGAGATGCTTTTAGTTAAGGACCAAAAAGATTTGTCAGCAGAAGAAGTCAAGTCAGTACACTTTCTTTTTCTGTGAAAGTGTACTTGTTTCTTAGAAGAATAGCTTTGCAATTATTCCAACCACAAATGAAAGTGAAGTGGGTTTCAGGGGAAGGGAAGAGTTTCATGGTCCATTATTCACTGTCCCTAACCAAGGTGACCTCTGCTGTGCATTCAGTACAATATGAGGAATCCTGTCTCAAGATGGAAAACCCATTCCAGGGAAAATCAATTAAGAGTTGTTCAAGGATAAGCTGTGACCTCTCTCAACATGCCAGAGTTGGCATTTGGAGGGAAACAGTAGGGAATGGGTGTGCCCAATTAGAATTACTATAAGCAAGATTGTCAGAGGACTCTAAGCGGGTCAAAAATTTTGTCTGAGGTAAAGAGAAGTCAGGCGTGTAGAATAGTGGTTGTGACAGTCAGGAACTTGAGTAGGGCGTTTAATTAATCATTCCAGATTATTAAGAGGAGAAAAAGAAAAGGGCTCGGTTCCACCAGTATTGTCCCAATTAGAGCCTAATCAATCCTTGTGGTGTACATTGACATCCCATGCACAAAGGATCTCAGCTGTTTGATGTGAAGAGAGCCAAGATTTTTTTATGGCAAGAAGTCAGACAGTTAGAGCATTATATGTAGTTAGAGAAAGTGGTTGGAAGTAAACGAATCACAAAAGCGAGGTAATAGAGGATGGAGAGATTTTGAGCGAGATGGTATCAGAGTTAGAAAACTCAAGATCCATGAGGTGTGAAGTAGGTGTCTTTAAACTACTGTAAGTACACACACCACCTCTGGAGTTGAAACAATGATAGAAATTGTAGTTGGAAATCTGATTGTACAAAGAAGAGTCATCATTGGACTGTTGGATTTTATAGAGAGGAATAAGATCAGGGGAGGAGGTAAACAGGTGATGCTGAGCAGAAGGAAAGTTAGAATTAAGACTGCAAATGTTACAGAAATGGATAGAAAAAGAACCAGGCAAGGAGCTTTGGCTATGGAAGTGAGGTAGATCCTAGATGCTTGATGGCAGTCAAGTGGATCCTAGGATCCCCTCAACCCCTCTCAGTCAGTGGTGCCACTATGAATTGGTGCTGGAAAATTATTTGATGGTTGTACTGCCATATTGTGAATTAATGAAAAATAAGGAAGGTAGAAAAAGAAATAAAGATGTGTAAGTTATGTGTTAAGTGTTGTGTATGAGAAAAAGAGGGTACTGAGATGGGGTTTAATGCCTGTAACCCGTATGTAGAAGTAGCAAGGGGAAAAAAGACAGCGATCTGGATGTGATCTAGATGTCACATCTTCTCTTGTCTTACAGGAGTGTTCATGTATGTCACCTCTGTCTTGTAAAACCAAAACTTTCCCTACTTCTTATAGGTATGCTTTGGTGCAGCCCATCTGTAAGAAAGGAGACCTTTCTGAACCCTCATGCTTCTGAGCCCAGTTGCCATATGACTCTCATTTCTGCTTTCTCCAAAGTGTTTGGAACTTTCCTGAATTCTTGGAACTTTCCTGAATTCTCAGTTTTTTAGATATTTATAATGCCATTCCTTTCTTTCAGCTCACTGATACAGCTTATGTGGTGAAGATAATCCCATTTCTTTCTTTCAGCTCGCTGATACAGCTTATATGGTGCAAATAATACCATTTCCTTCTTTCACCTCACTAATACAGCTTTTGTGGTGCAAGGTCTGTTAAGAGATCTCACTTAAGTGACTCACCTCTGGTTCTCTTTTAGGAATTTTTTTTTCTTTTTTTTTTTATCATGACCCTCAACATCTCCATAGTATTTGATATGATTAGGCATGTCTTTGCTTTCTGAAGTTCCTTCCTTTTGCTTTTCTACATCTCCATTCTTTAACCCTTCAAGGACTGGGTCCTGAAAATTTAGGGGGGGACACTGGTACCTAAGTTTAAACAAAATTCTTGATAATGTTATAACCTTGTCAATTGCCGGAAATATATAAAAAAGATAAAAAGAAAAAACATAAAACTAATCCTATTTGGTGCAATACAGACATCTGAATATTGCACACTGTTATAGGTGCTGAGTTAATGCTGCTTTCATCATCTAGGCTGTCCAGACCAACATCACACTTAGTCACATCAGTTGTACTTATGATTGATTTTGTTTTATATTATGTCTCACACTTCACACTTTTGGAGAGACTGTAACATATGTACTGAATAAGAGATAAGAATTATGTACAATGTTTCATTATGCACCATTCACATAATGTTTGTTTGTCTCACTTACAACTGTATTTGGTCCATGATTGAATAACCAAACATCATTTGCAAAATCATTCATAACTTTCTGCTATAATGCTACAGTCATCACTTATCCGCACATTGGAATAATCATAGTATTACGATGTAAGTCATTATCCATCTGGATATCATCGCTGTCGCTAAGAATCTGGAGGAGATTAGTTATAACCCGGGTATCAGCAAGCAACTTTCTGTTTTACAGCAGGAGGGTCACAGTGTTTTTCCACGCTAACATGGGTAACTGAAACCCAGAGGACTTCCTGCTATTTTCCATAGTTGCTCGTGATCTAGGCCATCTTCACATATGCCTTTCTTCACTTGTTTTGGAATATTTCTTTCTTATTTCCTGTATGTCATAATCAAGATAATTTCCTTATTGTTACATTCAGAATCTCATTGTTCTTATGATAGCAGTATCTGCTGAATCAATATCACTATCATTAGTGCCCTGAGAAGTATCATAGTTTGCTGAGATGTGACAAGCATACACACCTGTTGCAGAAAGTAACCAGTGCATATGCCTGGGAATGCCAGGGCCATACCTTCCCCCTTTATGTTATATGGGTAGCCAGCAAACCAGTACATTCTGCTGGTGCTGATTATAGTTGCTTGTGACATATGGCATCTTCATATACCAAAAAAAGTGTGCCCTCCAATTCAGTTAAGAGTGGAAAGAGGCTTAATGTAAATGTTTTGGGTCACCTTTCCCTAAACTGTACTTGTACACCTAGGGTCCTTAAGGAGTTAGTACAGACCTTCCTGTCTGTTCAACCTGTTGCGGTTTTTGTAATGGGAGTGATTTCTTGTTCTTATTCTAACAACAGTGCTGTCCCTAAGGGTTCTGTCCTGTTACATACTCTCTTTCTTCTCTCCATTCAAAATCTTTTTTCAGACTCTAAGCGTATTCACATCTGTGTTGGTAATTCCTTTGTACATGCTTCAGCTCACTTCCTCTCCCTTCCTTACTGTAATAATCACTCTTTGTCACATGCTGAACATGTCTCCTTTCTTTATTTAGACCTGTCCAGCATCTTAGAATGGGAAAGCAGTTACCTGGTTCATTCAATTGTGCAAGAACATGGTTTCTCCTGTTTCTTTATGGATGTCACTCATTCCCTGCTGTTGAAATTCAAAACACTACAGTTAAGTCATGCAGTAACATAAATATTTTAGGCTTAACCATATCCTATGAACATTACATTTTCATATACTTGCACAGCTGGTTGCAAATGGTATTACTGTAATGCAGAAACCTCACAGTATTGTGGATGGGGTTCATTTTCTTTTGAGAATAACCATTTGAAATCCTCCCTGTTCAACCTGCTGCAGTTTTTGTTGGAGTGATTTCTTGCTCATATTCTAACAATAATGCTTTCTTTTATAGTTCTTTCCTTTTACGTGCATGCATTATGGTCAGTAGCACAAAATGCTGCACCACTTGTATCCTATCTTGTATATATGCACAACTTTTGTATATATGAACCATGTTCTTTTACTCTTATGTACGTATGCACACACACACATCCTTCCCTATGCCAGTTACACATTTTATCAATTGACCTCTAGGAGGAAGATAAACAGCTGGGTGGATTGTGGACTGGCTGCCGTGACCAGGTTTTGAACCTATGTGGGTATGATCCCAGGCAGCTTGCATGCATGACAGTCAATAGCGCTAAATGCTGTGCCACTTGTATAGCCCCATCTTTCATATATACATACCCTCAGCCTAAGCCAGGTGTGTGTGTGTGTGTGTGTGTGTGTTACAGGGAGAGAATTTTACATGTGTGGTAGTGTGTGTGTGTGCCTGCCACTATGGCTTATACCCATGGCATGTACTATGCTGCTGCTGTTTCCCTTAGATTCTATGTGGAGACCATCAGCTCATAGATCCACTGTTATGATACCTCCTTTTTTCTCCAAACAGCGAAGCTGTGGAATTCTCTTCCCTCTTTCACGTTTTCCTTTTTCTATGACCTTTCCAACTATAACAATGATTTATGCAAACACCTAAGGAGTTGTACTGATTTTATTCTTTCTCTTGTACTTTATTTTTCTTTCATCCAAGATGAATATAATCAAGTTTGATTTCTGATTTTGCCATGATGATAACGAAGAAACATGTACAATTCTCTTCTAAAATCAGGGGCACAATTTATTCTGAATCTTGATATCATGATTGCTGAAATAGTTTAAGCTTATACTGGATTAGAATAGCCTAGACATCATTTCCTTACTTTGGTTTGAGATTGGGTTTGATATTTGTATTAACTCTTGATTAGGTGAGTTTAGGTTTGGGGAGGGTAAATACGTTAAGTTATTTAGGGTACTGCACTTATTATTTTAGGGAAATTATGAGTTATTGTTTAGAAATATCTTGATTTTATGGAAGAAGCTAGTTGAATTCACTACACACATGAATTTTATGAAGGTAAACTAGAAAAGTGACTATATGCAGTGTTGCATAGTTTGATTGTATGGCATATATTGTTTTTCAGTAAATGAGACATCTCAAGATACATTACCTCAAGCAGTCTGCTGTGTGGAGGTTAAGTGTATGTGCTGATTATGGTAGTATTTTTTGGTGACCAAAAAAAGATGTTGGACCATTAGCAGAAGTGACATATTGCACAAAATGTTTAGCAGCAATTTAAGTCATCAGAAGATATCAGTGTTAATTATTTATATTTGACAGAGACACCCTTATCATTGGCTGCAAGGATCAAGAAGCCATCACGGATGGTGGTATCCATGGTGAATGGTGGCGCCCTCCTTGACTACCGCACTAGAGATGGCGTCACTGCCATGCACAGGGCCGTCCAAGCCAACAATTTTGAGGCCGTCAAGACATTATTGGGTGAGTGTGGGTGTTAGGGCATGGTGATTGATGTGTGAGTATGTGAGAGTGAATATTAGTGTGAATTGGGGGTCTAGTGTGTTGAAGCACGTTGTATAGCATTGGAGGAGGGTTGGGTGTTTGTTTATGAATCAGTAGGGAAGTTGGATAACCAGAAGTGTTGGTAATGGATTGAAAATTTATTGAAGATTTTTTTCTTGTAATACTGTATGGTATGTGCATATACTGTATTTTTTGTTGGCAAGTGTATATTTCTATCTTCATATTTAAAGTTTCTACCTATGTGAGTATTAATAATTTTAAGCACTAGCCCAGTTTATATATGTATGTGCTTTTAGAAGTATGCTGTACTCCACATGTTATTCCAAGCCTGTATTGCTTGCATATCAAGTGATGGATTGTGATCTGTACTCGGCATATAGAAGTTTAAGTTGCTTGCTACTGCGTAGCTGAGTTGCTGTTATCATCTTATTGTAAATACATGTGCAGCTGCCACAGAGGTTACTCAGGAGTCACCATTTCACAAACTAGAGTATAAGCTTTTGCTGTACCCACTTGCAGAGACAAACACCTTAAAAATTTGTCATAGGGAACCAATTTTCTCATTTTGGTTATATCTGTACTTGTGGTCTTACCAGACTCCTCCTGCTTGAGGTTACACTGCAAGTGAAAAATCACGTTTAGCAAGGCTGTATCTCTGGAAGTACAGTCTTGGGAGGACAGTCATGTCAAAGGACTTGTGGATAACACCAGGAATCATTCATAGAAACTGGTCCTAGGGTAATTATAAATGGATAGATATCAGTACTTGCATGTACAGGAGCAGTAATAACTGTTTAGTGTGTGTGTATTTATTCATATAAATTTGGAGATGAGAGGCTGTGTCACTTGAAGGGTAGTCATTGGCAGTGTTGTTAAGCACAGCCTAGAATATAGTTGATAGCATTATAACTATAGTCTTTATCAGAGTTTTATGACCTAATATGATCTTTTTCTGAAAAAAATTCATTTGTTTTTAAAACTGATATGTTACTTTGATTAGGATATTTAGTTCAAAATGTTAGGCAAAATTAAACTTTCTACAAAGGGAGAAGAAAGCTAGAAATTTAATGTACTCTGCTTCTATATGACATGCTGTACAATTTGTGGCTTTGTTCCCTTGTTTCTGTGCTGACATACTGAAAAGATGAGGGGCTTTGTACCTTGGTCTGTTATGGAGTGTGGAGTGGCAATAAAATGAAGTAATTATTTACTTTCAATGTGCCTCTGTATTTATGGAATAATTGACTTATGTTTAAAAAACAAAGTTGTTATTATCCCTGGAATTCCAAGATTGAAAAAGAATAATTTTCATTAAGAAATCTGACCCTTTCTTGCAGGAATTGTTTAAGGACAGCTTGTACCTATGCCCATGCTTTGTTTCAAAAATGTCTTGAGGATGATAACTCTCTGGACATGTTTTCTTTCTTTGAAAAACACATTAGAGCCATTTATTTCTAACTTTTTTTGTTTGTATTTTATAAATCAACAAGGCAGATTAGGAAGAGTAGTGTGTGGTGGGATGAAGAAGTAAAGTTCTTAGTGAAAGAGAAAAAAAGAGGTGTTTTGACGATACTTACAAGGAAGCAGTGCAAATGACTGGGAGATTTTTTTTTTTTTTTTTTTTTTATGTACAAGAAAGAGGCAGGAGGTCAAGAGGAAGGTGCAAAGGTTGAAAAAGAGGGCAAATGAGAGTTAGGGTGAGAGAGTATCATTAAACTTTAGGGAGAATTAAAAGATGTTTTGGAAGGAGGTAAATCATTTGCAAAAGATGAGAGAGCAAATGGGAACATCTGTGAACGGGCAAAAGGGGAAGTGATAACAGCTAGGGATGAAGTGAGGACAAGATGGAGTGAGTATTTTGAAGAATTGTAAAATGTGTTTGATGGTAGAGTGGCAAATGTAGAGTGTTTAGATTGGGGTGATTTACAAATTGAGAGAGTCTTTGAGAGTGGTTTGGTGAAGAGAGAAGTGGTGGTGGAAGCTTTGAGGAAGATGAAATGTGGCAAGGCGGCGGGAGTAGATGGTATTACAGTTGAATTTATTAAAGGGGGTGACTGTATTGTTGATTGGTTGATAAGGATATTCATTGTATGTATGGATCATGGTGAAGTGCCTGAGGATTGGCAGAATGCATATATAGTGCCATTGTTTAAAGGAAAATGGGATAAAGGTGAGTGTTCAAACTACAGAGGCATAAGTTTGTTGAGTATACCTGGTAAGTTTTATTGGAGGGTATTTATTGAGTGTGTGAAGGTATGTACTTAGCATCAGACTCGGGAGGAGCAATGTGGTTTCAGAAGTGTTAGTGGATGTGGGGATCAGGTGTTTGCTCTGAAGAATGTGTGTGAGAAATACTTTGAAAAACAATTAGATTTGTATGAGGCATGTATGGCTCTGGAGAAGGCACGTGAGAAGGTCTTAAGAATATATGGTATGGCAAGTAAAAAACAGTTGGATTTGTATGAGGCATATATGGCTCTGGAGAAGGCACATGAGAAGGTCTTAAGAATATATGGTGTGGCAAGTAAGCTGCTAGAAGTAGTGAGAAGTTCTTATCAAGGGTTAAGGTGTGTGTACATGTAGGAAGAGAGGAGAGTGAATGATTCTCAGTGAAGGTTGGTCTGTGGCAGGGGTGTGTGATGTCACTGTCATTATTTAATTTGTTAATGGGTGGGGTGATGAGGCAGGTAAATGCAAGAGTCTTTGAGATAGGGGCGAGTATGCAGTCTGTAGGGGGTGAGAGGGCATGGGAAGTGAATGGGTTGTTGTTTGCCGATAATATGGCATCGGTGGTTGATTTAAGTGAGAAACTGCAGAAGTTGGTGATTGAGTTTGGAAGAGTGTGTGAAAGGAGGAGGTTGAGAGTAAATGTATATAAAAGCAAGTATTAGGTTGAGAAGGGTTGAGCTATGTAGGATGTAAGTTTGAATAGAGAAAAATTGGAGGAAGTGAGGTGTTTTAGATATCTGGGAATGGACTTGGCAGCGAATGGAACTGTAGAAGTGGAAGTAGTCATAGGGTGGGGAAGAGGATGAAGGTTCTAAGAGTGATGGGGAATGTATGGAAAGAGAGAGTATTGTCTCGGAGGGCAAAAATGTGTATGTTTGAGGGAATAGTTGTTCCAACAATGTTATATGGTTGTGAGGCATGGGCTGTAGATAGGGTTGAGCAGAAGAGGGGGGATGTTTTGGAAATAAAATGTTTGCGGACAGTATGTGGTGTTAGGTGGTTTGATCGAGCATGTAATGAATGGGTAAGAGAGATGTGTGCTAATAAAAAGAGTGTAGTTGAGAGAGCAGAAGAGGGTGTGTTGAAATGGTTAGGACATATGTAGAGAATGAGTAAGGAAAGGTTGACAAAGAGGATATATATGTCAGAAGTGGAGGGAACAAGGAGAAGCAGGAGACCAAATTGGATGTGGAAGGATGGAGTGAAAAAGATTTTGAGCAATTGGGGCCTGATCATGCTGGAGAATGAAAGTTGTGCACAGAATAAAGTGAATTGGAAGGACGTGCTGTACAGGGGTCAATGTGTCCTGAATGGACTGAAGCAGGGCATGTCAAATGTCCGGTAAACCATGGAAAGGTCCAAGGGGCCTGGATGTGGATAGGGAGCTATGGTTTTGATGCATTACACATGATAGCTCATGTATGGATATCAGCAGGTATGGCCTTTCTTTGTCAGTTTCTTATGGCTGCCTTGGCGACACGGGGTGGCGATGCAGTTTCCTTTATAGCAGGGCAGTGCTGGGAATGGATAAAGGCAAGCATGTATGAATATATACAGTGTGTATGTGAGCGAATGTGGCCATTTTGTCTGTCTCCTGGTGCTACCTCACCGGTGCTGGGAGTGGCGATGCTAATTCCCGTGGGGCGGGGTGGCATCAGGAGTGGATGGGGCGAGCAAGTGTGAATATGTACATAGTTATATGCATGTGTATATGTATGTCTGTATATATGTGTGTATGTTGGGGATCAAGTATAACAACAAAAAATACACACACACACACACATATATATATATATATATATATATATATATTTTTTTTTTTTTTTTTT
>JAYMFT010402953.1:0-18785 GCA_038088735.1 Panulirus argus | reverse complement strand
CTCTCTCTCTCTCTCTCTCTCTCTCTCTCTCTCTCTCTCTCTCTCTCTCTCTCTCTCTCTCTCTCTCTCCATCCCAAAATTGTTCTATATTTCGCATCACTGATGGAATAATTTACTCATCTATCTCATCACTAACTCCACTCTCAGTCCCGCGCGATGTACACTGCCCCTTCAGATCACTCACCTCACCATGCTCAACCCACGCTCAGTGTGGTACAGTGGAACATTGAACTATAACATTTATAAATTACTTCTTACTTATTCCGCTTCACACACAAGATTGATTCGTGAAGAAAGATCAACCTTCACATTCCCCATCGCCTTTGTATACAAAATACAGCCATTGCTTCCCGTTCCCAAATCATTCCTCCGACATCTTCAACTAACGATCTCTCTTTTTGATTTCTTCGTTATAACATTGTTTTTCTGTGTGCAGAGTAGGCAAGAATCTTGGGACTATAACGAGCAATAAAGTACTTTCTATATTGAAAAAATTATTCAGCAGAGACTAAAGTTAAAGCTAGAACACTGAGGCAAAATATGAAGATGGTAATTGGCAAGTTCAGCACTGGAAATGTTTGTTGGCAACTTCCTTCGAATTTCAGAATTATCATTCTAGGACTCATTCCGAACTCAGCTCTCCTGCTAACGACATCTGGTGCAGTCCACGCTCATCATGCGAACGGCAGCGCAGAAAAAGATTACAGGTCACAAAGTGTCTTTGGGGTGATGAATATGGCAATGAATATCGCAGTTTCTATAAATTCCTTGCCACTTTGTGGCGTATCCTTTCTAAAATCTTTGTGGGGTTGTGGTCTGGAAGTGTGAAGGTCTTGTGCTGCCACAGCCACACTGTTGTTAGACAGATGCACTTTGGCCTGGCGCTGAGGTACCCTCACACTTTTTTCATAATTTCACGGGAGAACGAACGACTTTCCGTGTTCGTAAGAACATCGAAGTCGAACCTCTAAGCACACTGACCTTAACGAAGCACTTATTTTTATAGCTTCTATTACGATTACTTTCCAGACGTTGAATGAGGTTCTTAACTTACGTCTCTCCCACTACGTCATATTCTCACTACCAGGACCTGGCGGAGGTGGTGGCTACGGTGACGAAGGCTACTCGGACAAGGGTCGTCCCGTCGTCATTGTCCACCGCACCAAGGGCGGCCGAGGTGGGGGCTACTCCGGCGGTGGGAAGGACAAGGGTCGCGGCTGTACCGTCTGCTCCGTCCTGGCGCCCTTGGCTCTCCTCGGTTCCCTCTTGCCCCTCCTCAGCTTCGGGTGAGTCTTCCAGCAGTCACGCTTAACATCCCCCATAGGGAGGTGGCACAGGAGCCCATGCCAGCGTTATCTACATCAACAGGTAACCTCATTAAAGTATAAACAACCTCATTACAGGACTGGTAACCTCATTATGGGCCAGATAACCTCTTTATAAGCCAGTAACCTCGTCAAAGGCTAGGTAACCCACTTACAGGCCAAGTAACCTCGTTATAAGCTAGGTAGCCTCATAACAAGTCATATTACCTCGTCAAAGGCCAGGTAACCTCGTTATGAGCCAAATTACTTCGCTGCAGATCAGGAAACCTTGTTACAGGGCAGTTGACTACGTTGCAGGCCAGGTAACCTTGTTGCATGTCAGATAACCTTATTACAGGCCAGGCAACCTCGTTACAGACCAGGCAACGTCATTACAGGCCAATAGATCGATTACCTTCAGGTTCTATGGGTCTCTGTTTTATGGACTTGAGTGAGGTTGGCAGCGAAGGGCTCGTTGATAGTGAAGGCCTCCAGGGATAGTTCTAATCAGTAACATGTGAAGTACCTTCTTTGTACAACTCTTCATCACCAGCCTCTGTATCCCACCATTAAGGAAATATCAAAAATAATTTAAGAGTAAGCTTAGCATTTGCACGTCGTAAAGCAGCTGACTTGTGCCAGGAAGAGGTAAGTGCTTGAAGGGGAAGATAAGTCAAGATTGTCGGGAAGTCACTCAGCACAGTCACTGTCCTACAGCTAATGGTTCCTTTCTTCATGGGTTTACGGAACCTAAACCCTGACTTTGTGTTGTCACGTATTGGTGAGGATTACCTTACAGACTGCTCCCGAATATCTACATTTTCTCCCTTATTTCTTTCTCGTTTCTTATATCGCTTTATTTGTGCTCTTTCCTTATGGGGATTTTTTCTTTCATTCGCTTGATAGTTAACCACAAAGTAGTCTTTAGCAAAGGCTCTGAGGGAGGAACGCCCACGCCATCACTGCCTTAGTGATTTCCATTCCGTCATTGACAGATGCCACTCATACTGGCACTTCGCTCTTGTCCAGGACACTTGTTGCGGTTCATCGTCCTTTAAACTGCAGTATTTGACAGTAGTCCTTGACATCAGCACTTGACGCCCATTTGGTTCCCAGGTATGTGACAGTGTCAACCGGCAGACGACGGAGGAGGAGAGAAGCGGATGACTACAGGGTGGATGAGAAGCTGAAGAAGTTCATCCAGGTGCAGAAGTACGTCCATGAAAACTTGGAGTTCAACCCACAGGTACGGTATCTAAGGACGGGGGGAAGCATGAACCTGCAGATACCAGGGTTTGAGGATGGAGCGTTCAGACGTAAGGTATTGGAGCTTAGTGTAGACATGAGGCTTTGACCGGTCGTTGATAAAAAGGTAAAATTCTGAGCTTTCACATACTGAGCAGAACATGGAGACTTGGGGCATCGTAGTCTGAATTCTACACAGGGTTTCAGTCATCTGCGGACTTGGATTAGAGAATAAGTTTTTAAGGTTAAATAACTGTGGTCTGAAGACTAAGTATAACCAGCACTCTTATAAGAGAAATAGATAGGCTGTTGAGGTTTTGGAGATAGTTGTGTGGGGAGTGGGAAGGCCGTTTGGAATGGGTAGGCTGCTCAGGGATTGATACAGTAGTATATAGAATGTGTAGGCCAGTCAGGGATTAATACAGTGGTATGAGGAATGGGTAGGCCACTCAGGGATTAATACAATGTTGTGAGGAATGGGTAGGCAACTCAGGGATTAATACAGTGTTGTGAGGAATGGGTACACCACTCAGGGATTAATACAGTGGTATGAGGAATGGATAGGCCAGTCAGGGATTAATACAGTGGTATGAGGAATGGGTAGGCACTCAGGGATTAATACAGTGTTGTGAGGAATGGGTAGGCCACTCAGGGATTAATACAGTGTTATGAGGAATGGGTACACCACTCAGGGATTAATACAGTGGTATGAGGAATGGGTAGGCCACTCAGGGATTAATACAGTGTTATGAGGAATGGATAGGCCAGTCAAGGATTAATACAGTGGTATGAGGAATGAGTAGGCCACTCAGGGATTAATACAGTGGTATGAGGAATGGGTAGGCCACTAAGGGATTAATACAGTATTGTTAAGAATGGGTAGACCATTCAGGGATTAATACAGTGGTATGAGGAATGGGTAGGACACTAAGGGATTAATACAGTGATATGTGGAATGGATAGGCAACTCAGGGATTAATACAGTGGTATGAGAAATGAGTAGGCCACTCAGGGATTAATACAGTGGTATTTGGAATGGGTAGGCCGCTCAGGGATCAATATAGTGGTATGAGGAATGGGTAGGCCACTAAGGGATTAATACAGTGTTATGAGGAATGAGTAGGCCACTCAGGGATTAATACAGTGGTATGAGGAATGGGTAGGCCACTCAGGGATCAATACAGTGGTATGAGGAATGAGTAGACCACTCAGGCATTAATACAGTGTTGTGAGGAATGGGCACACCACTCAGGGATTAATACAGTGGTATGAGGAATAGGTAGGACACTAAGGGATTACTAAAGTGTTATGAGGAATAGGTAGACCATTCAGGGATTAATGCAGTGGTATGAGAAATGAGTAGGCCACTCAGGGATTAATGCAGTGGTATGAGGAATGGGTAGGCTGCTCAGAGATTAATACAGTGGTGTGAGGAATGGGTAGGCCACTCAGGGATTAATACAGTAGTATGAGGATCTGGTAGGTTACTCAGGGTTTAATACAGTGGTATGAGGAATGGGTAGGCCACTCAGGGATTAATACAGTGGTATGATCAATGGATAGGCCATTAAGGGATTAATACAGTGGTATGAGGAATGGGTAGACCACTCAAGGATTAATACAGTGTTGTGAGGAATGGGTAGACCACTCAGGGATTAATACAGTGTTATGAGGAGTGAGTAGGCCATTGAGGAATGGGTAGACCACTCAGGGATTGATACAGTGGTATGAAGAATAGGTAGGCCACTCAGGGTTTAATACAGTGTTTTGAGGCATGGGTGGGCCGCTCAGGGATTAATACAGTGGTATGAGGAATGGGTAGGCCACTCAGGGATTAATACAGTTTTATGAGGAATGAGCACACCACTCAGGGATTAATACAGTGGTATGGGGAATGGGTAGGCCATTAAGGGATTAATACAGTGTTATGAGGAATAGGTAGACCACTCAGGGATTAATCCAGTGGTATGAGGAATGGTTAGGCTACTCTGGGATTAATACAGTGGTATTTGGAATGGGTACACCACTCAGGGATTAATACAGTGGTATGAGGAATGATTAAACCACTCAGCGATTAATACCATGGTGTAAGGAAAGGGTAGGCCACTCATGGTTTGATACGGTGGTGTGAAGAGGAGGTAAGTCCTTCAAATGTTATAGTGATCTTGGGAACAGATTAGCCCTTCATGTATTAGGTATAGTGGTTCAAGGAGTAGGCAGGTCCTTGAGATGTTATTTCGTGTCATTGTTAGAGTGAGACAGAGCTTTCAAACTTCAGTCACTGCGCTCTGAACAAAACTGGAAACAGGCTTTAAGCGCTAATGTCTCAGGACAACAGTGAGTCATTAAGATTCAAACAAGACCTCGGGCGGTTTTATCTGAGGGCAAAATAAAGCTGCGAAGCATATGGTGTGGGTGTGTGTGGCCGTGATGGAGTCTTCACTCTTCATAACTTTCAAAGATTAAGTATGGATATCAGCTTCATCTATCCGTACATGGGATTACCGTAACGTTGAATTCTGAACCATTAGTTAATGGGAATACGAGATATAATGTTCGTGAAAATTTTGGTAATGAGCTTAGAAGTAAGATCCTGAGGCTCTGTGTGAGGGTAGGTGAAGCATTGAATCCTGAAGCCTTGAGAAGTACGAAAGAGCGAAAAGGGTCTGAACACTTTGGATGATAAATTAACACAGGTATGTCTTGAGGTTTTAGGTACTGTGAAAATGAAAGGTACGGCCTTTTCATATCTTTCAGGCTCTAGCAATAGGATATGTGTGGTCTGAAAATTTCAGGTTTGAGAATAAAGAAGTGAAATCTTCAACTTTCTGGTATCAAAATTCAGACTCGGGACTTGGAACGCCCACTGTTGATATTCAGGATAAATCATAAATGAATCCATTCACAAAATCATGTTCTAAATCCAGCTTGTGGTTTTGGATTTCACTCCCTTCAGTGCAAACACTGTGCTCTCTGTGGTCTGTCATGTAAGTCAGTGAAAAAGCATTTTGCTCCGATATAACGAAGACAGTAGAATATCTAATATCTTATTGCACATAAGTGGGTAGGAGTAGACCTGACTGTCGAAACCTATTGAATATCTCCCTAAGTATTACCCAAAAGAACAATAAAGAAATGTTTTCTTTAATGATGTAAGAAATGAATCCTTTGAAAAGACTATCTTGTGTCGTACGCGAGGATATATCAAAAATCATCTGCACAACGGATATATCTTACCCTTTGCCGGAAATTAGATCCTGTCACACCTTCTAGCGAAGGAGAATGGGTCATCACTGCCAATCTGTTTCAAAAAGTATCAAATTTCCCTGCAAGACGGAGTGTCTTACCATCTCTTCTGTCACTGAGAAAGTCTCCCCCACTTCCTCTGTGATAGAGGACGTCTCACTCCTTTTCTATATGAGGGAATGACTCTTCTCCTTCCTACCTCATCTCAGCATGAGAAAAGACTCTCTTACCCAGTCTCCCACAACCTCCTCCTAAACTTGGCCCTACAGCAGGTTCCTCTAACCCAAACAGGACGACATTGTGGCCAAATACCTAAGTTGTTCCGGCATAAGTGACGCGAACAACCACTGCCTGGAGCACCTGGTTTGTTCCTTGGACGACCCCACCTTCAGCCACTCTCACGTCGAAAGGGCCGCCATCAGTGCGTGAGTACCTTACAGTTTTGCCGGGCTGGGTTGGGGCTGGAGGGAAGGTTTTGTCTTGTTAGGTTATGTCGCCTCTCCACCTCGAATCCCACATACGCAGACGACATTACAGGGGATCATAGTTTTTGTGGGACTTTTTTAGCGCTGATTTACTTTTTCTCCTCGGTTGTTTTACGACACTTCCTTTCGTGGAAATAGCTGGCATAGCGTGATGTTCCCACAGACACACACGAATGCCACAGATCGATAGGTACAGAATTGTCCTACATGAACAGATAAAGACAGAAGAAATTTCGCTGTTAATCAGGAACGTAAGTGGAACTACCACTCGTGTCACATGTGGGATGATGATGAAAAGAGAATTTCTGTTGGACTGGTGAAGTCTGTCCCTCTGTCAGACCTTAGCTGCTAAGTGTGCCATGAATTTTGTTAAGTAAGCGAAAGAACGTGCCTTTGTTAACGAAAGTTATTGATCAGTTTGTCTTAAACAATAACCAAATATGGGGCCAATGATGGACCGCCAGCAGCTGCTCTAGTAAGGAAAGGAAATCCATTCAGGACGTGAGATGAGGTCCTCTCTGTTCAGATGTTTTATATTCCTTGTCCACATCTGAGCTGTGCCACCCTCGACAGTTTTGAAGTGTGTGTGTTTTTAATTGCCTATTTCTCATTACCTATTTGTGTTCTACGGAGACGAAGTCCCACACTGGTTGGGACCCTATTTCTTGAACCTTTTCGACTATCACACAACTTAAACTTCTGTGTGTTCTTCACATGCACTATGTCTTCATTCAAGCTGTTCTATACATCCGTCGCTCTTATACTGTAACTCAGCCTTATTTATTCTGGTACCATCTTTGTTGACCTCCTCTGGATCTTCTCTATTAGCTCTTTGTTCTGCTTTAGGTGCGGCGACCAAACTTATGAAGTACATTCTGCTTTCGGCATTATGTGTGATGTGGAACAGCTTGTTGAATATTTCCTTATCTATGAAATTGAATGCAAATGTAATGCTTGTCCTATCTCTTTACCTTGTATACGTGTACCATGTCTTTACTCCTATTTATGTAAGCACACACCACACACACACACACACACACACACATACACATACACACACACATCAGCTTAAGCTAGGTACCCATTTGTCGACCAGCCCCAAGGGGATGATGAACACCTTAGTTGGGTGTAGGCCGACTGCCATGCCCAGAATTCGATCTCACGCGGGTTACTCTAGGGTTGAACCGTTGTGAATCATGGTCAGTAACGCTAACCACTACAAAGACTCGTATGTGAGAGAGAGAGAGAGAGAGAGAGAGAGAGAGAGAGAGAGAGCGTTAAATGTACAATGTTTGAACAGTGAAGGTGGGTAGCCCCCTGACCACGTCTCCCCGGCAGGATCCTTCACGCCGTCATGCAGAACCAGCGGGTCAGCCCCGAGGTGAAGAGCCGCCTGAAGGCAGCCGGGGAGGCGGGCCGGCGGCAGCCCGGCTCCTGCCGGAGGTACATCTGCACCCTGCCCTCTGCCCCATCCCCACACCCCGCCCACATTATTCTCCATGATCACCTTGACGCCCACGCCGACGTCAGTGACGACAGCTCTAACGACGTCCACGACCTTCCTGATGAGCAAATCAACGTCCACTACAACTCTGACCTCCAAAACGGAGTCAGCGACCATTCCGACTCCCACACCGACATCCAGGATTACAATGACGACCACAGCAACGTCCACGACCTCTCTGTCGCCCACAGTAATTTCCACAGACACCCCGACCCTCACACCCAGGAAGGAAGCAGCCCACCACCGCATAACGAGGTGGATCTCGGCGCAGAAATATTCGAGTCCTCACGAGAAGGTGGGTCGACGACCGTGAAGCATCGGAACACATCCTGGGATTCGTAAGGCATTACTAGGTCAACCCTGCTGGAGTTACTGGCTGGCTCAGGCTCCTCCCGGCAGGGAATACCTGCGTGCTGGCGTCGCTGACCCAAGTAATGAGCTGTAATGTTGGTCTAAGTCACTTTGAACCCGACGGTGTGGTGAACTGCAACTGTGATGAGCAGACGCTTAGGGAAGAGAGGGAGGGTCACTATTACCACACAAACTATTGTGAACCACCGTCACAAACAGCATCAAGGACAATCTACATACTTACTCGCCCCTCAAGACGCTGGTAATTCACCGGCACCGAAATTTAGAAAAGCTGTTATTGTAATCAGTGTCAGACTTCTGTACACTTATGTGGCCTAATGAAGAAGACACAAGTATCAATAATTCTGAGGCTTCAGTGCTTCAGAACAGGTTGCAACGTCTGATTCTCAAATAATTTGCAAATGTTTTTTGTCACTGTTTTGCATATTTGTCAAGCATAATTTCACCTGTGATAAATAATATTCAAGGAAAAGTTTTAATGGTATTATTTTCGTGTGACAACATACCTGTGTAGTATCACAGGCTATTGATTTCGCTTATTATGGTGTTCAGTCCTGCGTCATAGCTCATTTTGAGGTCAGAGCTGGAATACACGTTCCTGTTGCCTCGAGATGTTTGATGACGAGTTACAAAGGTCATGAACCTCCATCCGTCTTTCCATCATGCACGACAAAATGTAGAAAGAGGACTCCTGTTTTTCCACATCATTGCTACCACATTGTACTTTGTAACTTATGCTTTTCAAATACTGTTAGATCTGTAAAGTTATAGGAGTGGTTAAGAAAGAGTGTAGGCGAACCTTGCTCAGGCCACTGGCCGACAAAGCTTTCCATTTTTCTGATAGATAGTAAATATATTCATAAAAAAAGAGCAGAGTGTGATGCTATACACGTTCAAGGAACTTGGGAACCTTACTGCTCAAGTGAGACCGAAAAAGAATGCATTTTTCCTCGTCAGACGACATACTGCATATACATAGCAGCAATGACAGAAAGAGAAGATCGAAGAGGGTCGGTTTTCTTAATAAGAGACAGATTTAAGTTTTAGGACATACTGGAAGATGGCCCCTTCAGACAATGCATAATGGGAAGAAAAATGAAGGGAAAAAAAGTGCATAGTGTTATTGATAATGTTTAATCCTCCTAAAAATCAAGGAGCCAGAACAAAAGTAGATTGATAACAATGAAGGAACAATCAGGATGGTACATGGAGCATTCAAACATGCACTTCTCAGAGATAGTCAAAAAGACTACTAATGGGAGATTTCAGCTATGAAGACACAGAGTGGGGAGCTTTTGGTCTCTCGCGGAAACAGAGCGTCATGTATAATGAAATTCTCAGAACATATACAGAAAAATTTCCGATACCATCATGTCAATGCACACACTACGATAAGAGGGACTGATACATCTTATTTTCAGACATAATGGCATGGATAATGAGAATATCATACACGATCTACCGATTTAGAAAAGTGATAATGTAATCCTTTGGTTTGATTATGTGGTAGATGAGGATATATTTATCATAGAGCAGAGACGATGCCAGATGAAAGAGGAGATATCATTTAGAAAGCTACAAAGAACTGGGAAATTGAGTTCAGTATCCAGGAACCAGAGAACTGCAGTGGAAGGCTTTGTGGAGTTCACAGTGAAGTAGGAACGTGGGTACTTTCAGACTCAGCTGTACAGGGAAGGCTGGTAAAGGAGGAATGGTTCAACAAATGATGTCAAAAAGCAAACGAGCCTCACGATGTGCTGTGGCGAAGCTATAGGCTGAAGTTATAGGCTGAAGTCCAAACACCGGCATTGATAAGGTATAGGAGAGCAAAGAACGAGTTTAGAAGGATATATAAGAAGAAACGGAAAAAAACAATATACTGAAGATGATCGTAGATACACTTAGCAGACCACATGAAACATTGGTCAAAATGCATCTGGAAAAAGATAAAGTGCCGAGTGAGTGGGAGAAGCCAAACGTCAAAGCCAGTCTACAAGGAGATAAACCAGGATGAGACCCTAATCCAGAGACCAGGCAGAAGGCAGTTAGATGACTTTCTGCAAAGGAAAATCTAGGTGAGACAACACACCTTCGGGGAAAGGATGTCATGCGTAACAAACCCCTTAGATCTCTAAGAAAGAGCGATCTCTATTTTAGACAAAAGAGAAGGTTGGGTGGATTATCTGTAGCTAGACTGCCATAAAGCACTTGAGTCTGTGCCACAAAGGCGGATAGAAACGAAACTATCTTCATGTGTGAATACGGGGGACACTTTCTCGATGGAGAGAAGATTATCTTAATGGAGGCAACAAAAGATACACGTCAGATGAGACTTCTCAAAAAGGGATGAGGTCACCGGTGGCGTGCCGCAGGTGTCTGTGTTGGGACACTTGCTTTTCTTGATCTATGTAAATGACCTGCCGGAAGGACTGTACCCCCATCTGATTATATCTGCAGATTATACCAAGGTCATGAGGGAAGTGAAGGGCGAAGAGGATTGCATCAACTTACAAAGGGACATACACAAATCACAAAGCTGGTCTGAAATCCAGCCCAAGTAAATGTAATGAGGATGGGACACCGCAAGAGGAAGCCTTGGTATGAATCTTATCAAACAGGAATGAAGCTGGAAGAATCTGCTTGTGAAACAGACTTATAAGTTGACATTATACCCAACCTGTTGCCAGAGTCCCATCTGAGGAAAATAGTAAAGGAGTCACATTGTCTGCTGACAAATATTAGAGCATCATTTAAGTATAGAGACAAAGAAATGTTCAGCTTCACTTCCTATATCATAACACAGCACTCAAATAAGCGCAAAAATTAAGAAAAAGGGTAGATAGGAAGACTACAAAGTTGGTACAAAAATCAAGAAAGCTAAGTTATAGGGAAAGTTTGAAGGCCTTAAATTTGTCTGGGAGGAAGAGCAAGGGGTGACCTGATCACAACATCTAAGTTTTTAAACATGTTTATTGATGTCAACAGTGAACAGTTCTTCGACAGATACAAGGACTGAACAACCAGAAGTCACAGCATGATATAAAGTAAGAATCGTGTAAAAAGTTTGTAAAGAAGTACTTTTACAGCACAAGAATATTGGATGAATGGAAGAACATGAATGACGAGATTAGAATATAAAGAGCATACAGAAGTAGGAAAAGTTGTATGACAACAGAGAAAGTTTGAGAGATGGAGCCCTAATAGTGTAGAACTCCCTGCCCTGTTCGGTACAAATAGATAATTACACATGAAAAGAAAAACAGTAAAGGTCATCCAGAGATAATAATAATGGAAGCCACGCAACCTTACTCACAGATTGATATAGTTCTCTGGAGTCTTCCGCCATAATGCCATAAATTACGCATGAAATGATGATATCTGTCATGATTAAAAAGTGACTGTGTCGGTTAACAAGAGAATATAAGTCCTGCCCTGATCAAAGATCGTAAAAACTGATTTAAAAAAAAAATCTTTAATGTTAGTAAAAAAAAGGGTCAAGTTTGATCCATAATATTCTGCATTGATTTAAGAGTGTCTAGGTTGACCTACAGTCCTCTAAATTGGTTCAGAAGCATCTAGACCGACCTGTCCCTTCTCAGTCGATTTAGAAGTATCAAGGCTGCGTCGACGCAGATTCTGCAAAGATTATCTGGAATGATTAGTAAATTGTTGATGTTGGCACAGAATCGAGCAGAACTATCTAGGATGATGAATCACGTATATGGATTTTCAAACCCTTAGTATGATTCATTATCTGCTGAGATGATAAACACTAATGCATGATAACACCTTATCATTTACAGTCATCAGGAATCATCTTCATATCTCAAAAATTGCCTAAATAAAGCAACGATCTTTCGCGGTGAATTAGAATATGTTGTTGACAGAGCCATCACGGAACTGGACGTCCTCTCTGTTGAAGTAACCGTTGATGCCGTAATAGCCCGAGGCAGCATCGCAGGGCAGGGCGTACTCAGGGAAGTTGCACGTCAGGGTGGACTGTTGGGGAGAGAAAGTTGGTTAGTCGCTGGGGGGATAGGAAGAGAGAGAGAGAGACAATCAAAGATGTTTGAAATCCTGAATATCTTTTACTGACAAATGCGATAGACGCTGATACGCTCATCTGCCACCTAAAATAATTCGTTATTTGAGGATATTCCAAATTGAGGCGCGAGGAGGATGCGATACGCCCTGACCTGGTCAAAGATGGTCCCCTCGCCGCAGATGAAAGAGAACATCCTGGTGTTAGGGATGCCAAGTGGGTCCAGGTAAGGGTAGCAGACGTGGAAGATGGCGCAACCATTGGCCTGGTCGGCGTAGTAGCCATACTGCAGGTTAGTACAGCTGGAGAGAGACACGGGTGAGGGAGTTACGTGGGACGGACGGGCAGGACTGCACTGAGCAATGGCCGGTGGTATTACGAATCAAACACAAATAGTGAGGATCCTGAGGGATCGATTTAGTTATTTATGTAACCCGCTAAAATAAATGTAGGTTCGTGATTTTATTTTTCGTTTTTTTGTGTGTAGAGAAGCACATGGTCAAAGGTAATCTGAAATGAAGGGACGGTAATGACTCACTCAAAGCCTGTGGTGATGGGGCCGACGATGACGGAGGCGTTGGAGGGGAGCCGGTAGTCGAAGGGGGTGGAGTCTCTCTTGACGAGGCGGGGCGATGCGGCGACCACGCCCACCATAACTACCACGCCCACTGCTGGCGAGACAGTGGTGAAATTAATGTTGTCAGCATGTCTGTGGGTGTAATATGCAGGCGTAGAATTACTGCGAAGATGTTACCTAGTGCTCCGGCCCTTAAGACCTCCTGACGATGCTCATCTCATACACAGTTCTTCGAGAGATGTGGTGATAGAGCAACCAGTGGATATAACATGAAATTAAGCGAGAAACTTGTTAAAAAAGAGATGCAAGAAATAATTCAATAGTATAAGAATGGTAAATTAATAGAACACAGTGACTGAGAACATGGTTGATACAGACAGCGTACATAAAAAGTTGTGTGGTAGTAGAGAATGTTCAAAAGATGGTATCCTCGCCCCCTCCTCCCCATGATGAGGTCTTCTGAAGTTATGACACCTTTGGTGTCTGCCGTGTGGGCAGGAGCCTTACCCGGAGGGTCCTGTCATCAACTGAAGGTGCTGGAAAGCCGACCCGGTGCTGAGTGTGACCTGACGGTCATACATCCTGGGTGGGTGGGCGGGGCTGACTTCTGGATATGTGTGTGTGTTCGTGAGTGTCTTCAATTACTTTGTGATTATCATTTGTGTGTTACGGGGAGAGAGCAACTCATCTTGCCCCGTCTCTTAACCTCGTAGAAATGCACCATGTCTGTACTCCTATGTATGTATGCATACACATACACACCCCCTAGTCTATGCCAGGTACCCATTTTATCGACCAGCCCCTAACGAGAGGATGAACAGCTGGGTGGAGTGTGGACCAGGTGCCGTGACCATCCAGTCCAATTCTAACTCTCTGAATCCTTCCTCGAGGTCCTGAAGCGTCCCCAAGCACATCAAAATACCTACTGTAATTTCCTCAATGTCCTTCACAAAATTTCTTAAGAAAAAGACACTAGTTTCAAGAGCAACGCTGGTATATAGTGGCAGTGATCTGCCGTGAATTCAGATCACGACAAAGCTGTTTGGGCTGCGGCAACCTTCCCATACGCATCGTCGACTGTGTGTACTGTTAGTGTACATAATGCGGGAGGAAGCTGTCAGCCTACTGGTCAACCTGATTGACACCGGAGAGAAAGCAGGTCGATTCGTGAGGTCGTACCGAGAGCCAGTGACTTGATCATCGTGCTGGGGCTGGCGGGAGAAATGAGGCTCTGAAGGAGGTATTGCAAGAAGGTTCTCCGCCGGCAAGTGTTTGCTAGTGACTGCCTGCCCTCATACCCTGCCTGATCTTTTATACTGCCAGCGTCGTGGCTGATAGACTGCGTCCCCAAGGACGGTGAGCGGGCCTGCCTTTCTGTACGGGAAGGTACCTGTGTTCGTAGACAACTGTGAACCTTACCTATGTACGTGATCAATGTATAAACGTACGTCAAAGAAATGTTTCAGCTGAGGTCACGAACCACACCTCTTGCCCGTAAGTAAGGCAACCAAGTTCAGGATGCCTTGAAGACTATTGAATCAAAGAAACAAAATTCAGGCTCAGCCTTAATCCCCCCTCTCTCTCTCTCTCTCTCTCTCTCTCTCTCTGCTATTCTAAACATCAGCTTTAATATCTCCCAGGCCAATACTAAGATCCAAGTCTAACATCCTCGATTAGATCAACAACTTTCGTCGTCTGTGAGTGAGTGACCCAACACAGCCGCAGCCGTTTCTGTGTCTCCTCTTGTGAAAGTGATGTCAGCTCTGGCGTTACTTGGTCAAACACTTGTCACGAACACTGACATGTGTACGAGAAGTCATTGAAGACAGTTGCTAGTCTTTGTTCCAGTCGTTATTTTCACCACCACTATTTCTACTTCTATTACTAATGCTGCTACTACTATTACTACTACTACTACTTCTACTACTACTACTCTTACTGCAACAACAACTATCACAACTATTACGACCAGTACGACAATCCTTACTCTCATTACTAGCGCTATCGTCATCTGCCAGTGATGTTAGAAACACTGTCATCCTCAGGAATGGAAGACTTTGAAGCTATCCATATATCTACCACCGCAGGGTGACAACAGTAACACAAGCTTAACCGTAAGAGAGTTTAAGTACTCACTCATCTCAAGGAATATAACAGACGGTCAAAACGCCTTAAGAGAATAAGTACATTAACACACACACACACAAGGTTGGAGGTGACAGGCTATCACCAACCAGGGAAGGACTACCCGCCTGAATGTAACACGAGGATATAGTGACGGCGGTGTTCTGAGCCAGCACTACAGTGGCTGTCAAGTTTCCCTCCCTAGCCTCATCCACACGCGGGCTGCTGGCACTGACTCCACCAACACACTCTAACCTTCTTACACAAGATATTATACAACATGTAACTCACTTGACACCGTCAGTCACTAAATTTTTGTGGTGAGCGTTACGCGCTCACCCACACTAAAGGTAAAATCTCATCATAGGTAAGAGAAAGTTTAAAAGGCACACACACACACACACACACACACGCACCTACAATAATACGGCTTCACTGAGAGATGGGCGATGAACTGCATCCTCATTACCCACAAACGAACACTAGACGTCAAGACGCAGTCGTAATAAACATTCAGAGAACAACACGGCGTCTGCTGAGGTGGACTGGCGAATGCGGAACATGAGCCCGAGCTTCTTCCCCAACTATTGATACAATTACGCCAGACGCTACACGAACCTGCTCGGCAAACACAGACGAAAAGATTTTCACACCAAAGTCTTGATAGAGCTCAGAGAGAGTACTGACTCGCTTACGAGAAATTACCACGAGATTTTTGCCTAAAAGGCAAAGCTAGCGCATTGCGCTAACCGCATGAAAAGCTAGAGCTACGAAGAATGAATCGTATAGACTAAGAACTAGCAGCGCACATGTGAGGTTGAGGCAGAAAAAATAAAGCAACTTGGGCCAAAGGAGTGAAACGACAGCCACTGAAGTTTTGGCTCACTGTGCAGCCGTCACTAACCCTCCCGATACCCAGGCGGGAAGTATCGGTAACAAACCTCCCTAGTTAGTGGGTGCTGAAAGAGAGAGGGCGAGAGATGGGTCATGATAAACACAAAGACAAAACATCACTCTTGTAGCTTTCTCTTATTCATGACGAAATAAATCTGTCAACGTAAGAAGTATAGACACCTAGTGTGACTACAGGCCGTCAGAGAAGCTGTTGTATGTGCACGTTAAATCATTAGGGTCAGTCTGGTGAGAGGCACAGAGAGGTGACACCAAGGCTCTCAAGCTGCCGAGTGGCAGGCACCAGCGGCGACAGAGCCGCCCATGCGCGGAGAGAGGTGGCGTGGTGATGGGTTCCCTCCCTCCTGCAGTCCACCCTCTCCTCCTGCGCCAAGCGAGTCAGGTGGAGATCCTTCTCTCGCACCTAAGAGAGGGCGTGTCGCAAGCCATAAGAGTCGACCTTCCTATCTCTGTCTCTGCTTATCCATTTATCACATATTCCTTCGATCCACCTTCACGTACAAGTCGAGGGTTTCTTTAATAAAAATAACAATAGACTCTTGATTTATTCTTCCTGTCTTATGACTTTATTTTCCTATGTAATGGCTTGTGACGTTCACCTGCCTCTCAAATCACCTCTTGCGCTTCCCGCAGTATTCAATCTTGTCTGTCTTAATGACGTCGCTGTCTCATTCCATCTTCGGTAACCGGGATTTTCTAATATTATCATGGCAGAGGATTTAGTTCCTCGTGTCATCTAGATCGTTTTGTCTGTCTGGTGTGGCTAATAATGGTACAACGAAGAATAACATTAATAGTTATATAAGGGGAAAAAAAATCACGTTTGTAATTGAGTTATCAGAACGCTAGGTGACTTTTCATCTGCTGAATATACTGAAATCATCCTGCAAGATTCGCAATCATGGAACACACACTTAGTCTCCAGATTTCCCCACTCATCTTTCGTCATAGTTCGTCCAGGAGACTAGGCCGTAACCCCGGAACTTCTGACCTTCGATTTTCCAGTCATTTACATTTCCTTTTTTATCCGAAGTCTTGTATGAACACCAAATCTGTCTATGTTTTATTGTTCTTTCTTTACACTTACCATAATGACGCTCTTTCGTTGTCATCGCCTGAGTATGACTGTATCGTCATTACTTCTACCAAAGATCTTTTACACTTTCATAACTGTAATGTGTAAGTAATTACCTATTAACACTATACGCGGAGGAGGTTATACGCACACGCGCAGGACCCCATCTTTTAAACTTTCTCTGTCATATCGTTTTTAAGCTTCCATATGCTGTCAATAGCCATGACTTCGTCACTCAGTTTTTCCTCATATCCACTATCTTTATACAATAAAAGAACTCCTTAACATCTTTTATGATGATTTATTGCTTAATTTCATAGAAGTGTGTCCACAAGGATCAGTCTTGGGACCGGTTCTCTTTCTTATATGTCGTAATGATAGTGATAATGGGCTGCATTGTAAGGTGCCTAAAATCGCGGCCGATACTAAGTTGGGAAATAAATCTACAACAGGAACTGAACGTTTGCAGCTTCAAACTGTCAGACATACTGATCGACTGGGCTAATAGGAGGCAGATTAATTTTGCTATCAGTAAGTGTAAAGTTTTACATATCGAGAGTAAAAATCATGGGGCAAACTATTAAATGAATTCTGTTAAGCTTCAAAAGGTAAATGAGGAAAGGACTTGGATGTGATAATCTCTAGTGACCTAAAGCCAAGTAAACAGTGGACAGAAGCAGCAAAGAAGGCAAACAAAATTCTTGGATGCTTGGGCAGAGTTTTCGAATTTAAGACCCAGGAAATTATTTTTATCCTTTATAACCCAATGAAGCGTCCCCCATCTAGAATATTGTGTCTATTTTCGTAACCATCCTTGAGGAAAAACATAGACAGAACAGAGAGTACAGAAGCGAGCCACCAAGATGATTCCTTGCCTGAGAAATAAATAGTATGAGAACCGAAACCAAAAGAATCCAGTTCATTTAGCTTAGAAAAGGGAAGGTTAAGAGGTAATCTAATACAAGTATTCAAAACCATTTAAGGGTTTAATAATCTCGATCTCACTCGTTACTTAAGGATAGATTCGTCTGATATCACTCGAAGTGATGGATATAAACTTGGTAAACGTTTTACGTCGAATGAGGCGAGGTACTTTTTCTTCAGTGGAATCGTTAACACATGGATCGATCTACCAATTAGAGTGGTTGAAAGCAGTGCCATAAATACGTTTAAGCATAAAATTGATAGATGTTTTACTTCCAATCCACGACACACATCACTTGCATCTCCTGAGCTATTACGATATGTTTACTGGTCTTCCTCGTTGACACATCTCTAAGACATTCTTCGCCTGCCATCGACTCTGGGACTGAAGTGGTGCGGTGAATAGTTTACATCATATGTTGTGTGTGCATTGCATTACACGCATATCTATAAGTTTAACGCCGTTGAGATGCATGTTGCAATAACGAGAAGTTCGTCTTATGACCGGGGAAATAAGAGAGTTGATACAAGAGAAGAGTGGCACCACTTGTTTACTTTCACACCGTTTGCTGTTGGCAAGAGGTACATTCACATCTCGTTTTCTCCGAGAATTTAAACGATGAAATCAATTAGTTTTTTTCTATATGATTACTTCTAGACAGACGTTGTGGGACATAAAACTTGCATATATACAACTACAGTGTAAAAAAAAAAAAAAAGCCATCAAAAAGGCAAGAGCGAAACCTTCAAATGTAATTTTTCTCCTAAATATTTCTCCAACCACCTCCAGTGTTTTCATTCCCCCAACTTGCCTGGACGGCGAACAAACAAGGAATCTTTTTTATGCTACTGTTACAGACGCATTTAATTGTGGGTAGGTCAGTGTCCATGTAATATATACCTATATATATATATATATTTTTTTTTTTTTTTTTCATACATATTCGCCTTTTCCCGCGTTAGCGAGGTAGCGTT
>JAYMFT010402942.1:0-18785 GCA_038088735.1 Panulirus argus | reverse complement strand
AGAAAGAAGAGCTTTTCGGACAGTCCGAAAAGAGATTACAAGAAGAGTCATAGGATTAGTAAGAGGAGCATCAGGGGATGAGGGAATGTTAGAGTCATCCAAGGTGGAGTCAAAGGAGAAACGGGAACCAAAGAGAGTTGCTGTGTCAACGGGAGTGACAGCTATAGTACCATCAGGACGGAAAAGTGAGGGAAAGGTAGAGCCAAAGAAGCTCTTAGACATGCCCTTAGCTAAAGACCAGAAAGACCTATCGTGGATGACAAGGACAGGTTATCGCACTTCCTTTGGATAAAGGAACGCTTCGCCTCACGGATAACTCGCTTGCAGCATTTACGGGCAGTGATAAAAGCTGAATGGGAGCCAGGCGTAGGAGAGGTTTTCCATGCCCGATACGCCTCATCCCTTGCCTAAATGGCCTCAGAACAGGAACGGTTGAACCATGGATTGGATGTAGTAGTAGTCTTGGAGGAAGAGGGGATAAATCTTACATTCCCGCAAGAATAACCTCTGTTATGCGTTTTGGCAAAGACAGAAGCATCACCATATGAGACAGTAATTTACCTAGGGAATATCAGAAAAGAAGTTACATAAGTTATTCCAGTCAGTTTTGTTCAGGTGCCAGTATTTAGGCTTCGAAAGGGCTGCTGGAGGGGAAGGCGCCGTTAGAATAGATACATTTATGAAAGTATGATCAGATGAACCAACTGGGGGCGAGATAGTGTATTTACAGCGAGATGGACTAAAGGTGAAAAACAAATCCAGAATATTGAGAAAGTAGTCATAGCGGTCGGGTATATGGGTAAGGTGGGAGATAATTTGCTCTAAATCATTGAGAATGGAGAACGTGAGGGCTTCGATCCCTTCACCGGCCGAACGGGAGGAATTCAACCATTCCCTATGGTGAACGTTGAAATCCCCAAGGTAGAGGATCTCGGCTTGCTGGTGAGAGGATGTCAATGTCTCACGGCAGAAAGTTTAGACAGACGAAGAAGGATACAAAATTTGTAGAATTAAGGGAGCTGTAGGCGAAACAGAGGACAAGTGTGGTAGTAGGGAGACAGACTTTGAGCCACATAACATCAAGTTTGGGGATTCAAAGTCCTTGAGGCGTGCAACAGGTCTGTTTATGTTGGAATAAGCACAAACACAACCTTTGAATCGGAAACTTGAGTGGAAATTATAGTTAGATATGAAAAAGGGACTAATGAGAACATCATTAGACAACTGTGTTTCAGACAGAAGTAAGATATTAGGAGAGGTACTAGACAGATGGTATTCAACTGAGGAGAGGTTACTAGACAGACCACGAATATTGGTATAGTGAATAGAAAAAGAGGAAGGTCTCACAGAGAGGGTAAAGTCATGGGAGGGGCCGGTAATACTACTGCTAGAGCCCTCCCTTTCATTGGCAGTAGAGTCAGGCTGAAACCCGGCGATTCTTAGCACCCCATGACGCCGGGGACTAGGAGCCATGGCCATAGATTGTACAGACATTGTCGTTACGAGCTTATAAATGTTAGAGCGGATAGGAACTGGCAAGAGTACTTATGTGAAAAAAGAAGTAATAATAATAAGCAAGGTATGATTAGGTGTGTGGTGTTTGTAAGAAGATGGTAGCCCGGTAGTCCCGTTTCGATGAGACAGAAGTTAAGACCAGCAATCCTGTCATGGAGCTTTTGGGTCCATTTCCTTTTATATTGATCGACACGTCACGGGCAAAACATGGCCCAGTCATGGATGGCCATATCAGGTGAAGAGTTAAATAGGGTGTGAGAAAGAGAACGGAAAAACAAAAATCAATGATAGCTCCGCGGATGTTTGATGGGCTTCAGGGATTTAGGGCCCAGCTTTTGGTGGACGATGAACATGTCTGGGCAAGACGTTAATTTAACGTTATGCTGATTAAAGTAGAGCTCTTCATACATATACTCGTCTGACAGCAGCTTGACCAACGTTTCCCCCGAGAGATATGAGGTTCACGGTCAGCATCCATCCGACATTACACCAAATTTTTCTCAACTTTATTGAATGTGGAGAGAGCTTGTGATTTAGTACCGATCCAGAGAGTTCATTATCACTCCATATTTTTTTTATTTATATTCTCTTCCCCCCGTCGCCTCTCTTGCTCTTTCCCCTCGGAGATCTGTGTGGAATTGCATTTTGATTCCTTTTTTATTGCTTTGGATAAACTTCCTTTCTCGTTATTTGATGGAGATATTACACTGTCATCCCATCAGGTTCAGTATAAAGCACAGTGAGAACTGCAGGCAGGTAGGCCAGCTGGCAGCCAGCTTCCAGAGTCGAGATTTAGGTCATATCTGCTTTCTGATTGTCTTTCTTTTTTTATTGTCACTGGTGTTAAAGGTTGGCCCAGTTCTATCTCTGTATCATTTTCCTTGATGGCGTCGAGCCGAATGGAGCGTGCTTGCACAGCTAGATCAGTGTGGTCAGTGTGTCATTTTCCTTGCAAGCTGGTTTCATTCTCTTGCAGTACAGTAAATGCTGGACCCACAGCCAGGAGAGCTTCCCCCTCGCATCGTTTATCATACTTGTTGGCTGGAGGTAGCGAGTACGGGGGTCGTTCCTTTACATCAGTTTCACTCTCCCTTGCAGGTCAAGGGATTTAGTACTAACCGCAGGTTGGGTTAAAAGAGGAAAGAAGACCGTTTTTCATTCTGAGTACATCAGTTGGTAAGAATAGTGGAGGCAGGCGAGATCTTCACTTTAGTCTTGCTTTTCCCTGTAGGTCAGTAGGTTGAAGACATTAACTTTGGGTCAGGTCCTTGTATAAAGTTTCTCTGTCGCCAGCCAGAACTTCGACTGGTGTGAGTCTCATGTTTCCTATAGGTTATTAAATAGAGACTTCAAATGTAAGTCAGTTTTGTGATATGAACTTGCTTATCCCCTACAGCTCGTGGAGACTAGAGGTACTAATTTGAAACATAGAATTCTCTCCCCCCCCCCTTCAGAAAATATCTACATGTCAGATTTTATAAAATCTTTTGTTCCATTTTTTTTTTCTGCAGGTCGGTAGGCTGGAGACTGGGACTGCAGGCCGTGACAGGGGTGGTCTTCACAGCATTTTTTCTGGGCATCTTTTACCGCTCGGCTTCCTTGTACCATCCCCAGCGTAGGGCCATCCTGCATCTCAAGAATCAGAAGAGAAAGGTAGGTTCATCACACCCTCTGTGGCCTGGATGTCTCCTCAACCCCAACGTCATAACTTTGCATGACTGTGTGACTAGTAATTGGTGTCTTCTCTTGATATGCAGTGCTTTCAAGGTTCTCCTGAACAGACTTACCTCAAAGGAAATGATATAAATTAGAGGTACAGCCGTGAAAGCTGTAATTGGGGATTCCAAGAAAGAACTCGTGGATTGAACAGAAGCCAACTGTCGCCATTGTTCTATAGCAGACTTTCTTTTCACGCGTGCATGGTTAATTGCATTGGACACATGCTGTTGATAACTTCATTTTTACAAATGCTGCAGCCTTGAGCTCTGATTCCAGCTGGTGCAGCAGGCATTGATAAATATGCATAATAAACATTTTGTCTCGTATTTAGTGAGGAATAAAGTTTCCTTCTCCATCCGCAAGACCACAATCAGGAGTGGATGTACATTAAAGTTTCAGATGAAACCGAGGGATTTTGCTTCAGTTTTGATGGCGTTTAGTTCAGATCACACATCTGGAATGGGTTATATTAAGGTCGGATTTTATTTTAAGGATAGAAATTCCATGTTTCCATAGTTTGAAAGGTGCGACAGGGGAGAGAACTGTAATAACAGCAGATTCGGTACAAAGAAACTTTTATTGATACGGTAATTTTGTAACATGATTATCGATCGTCACTTCTGGTTGTGGCAGGAATTTGAATTATATTGTGACAGGAAAAAAAATGCTTTTGTCTATTTCTGATGAAGTTTGCAAGAGTTAAAGGTAATTTATGCAGATCTTGATGCAACTCCTTCCCGGCAAGTTCATTTTTACGTCCCTTCACAACACTTTGGTGAATCTACAACATACACTGTCACCTCTGCATCTGTGTGTCTGTTTGTCTGTGGACATATTCATGTTAGCATGATAACTCGAAAATATGTGAGTATAACTTCATAATTACAACATTGGTGCCCCAATGTAGAGATTATGAAGTGATTCAGTGTAAGGGCTTTTGGTTCCATGAACTGGTACCTGTATTGCTCCCAAGTTCTAAAACTCCGTGAGTATGAATCATAAGGTCAGGTGTGTGATATTTAAGTATTAGACAAAGACAAATAGCAAGTAACTTTTTTGCAGGTTATGAGTTCCTTAGAAAAATATTTTTTTGTGGCCTTGTAGTTGGCACCAGGCGATGCAAGTTCCTCTTGTTTCACTTGTCAGACGTGGTGTATTTGGTGAGCTGCAACTCGCTGAAGCTTGAACACAGCTCATTTATCAGCCTTCTCCCTTGGTGAACACATTGTCCTTCCCACAGTGTTAGTGACACTTTGACATCAGCATTGCTACACACTGTCAAAAGAAATAGGGCTGCACGAGCGTGGCACACACTCCCCCCCTTACTATACATATGGATGAATACAGTCATTGCAAATCAAGCAGACCATATTTTTGGGAATATCTAGATTTTCTCCTATTAGTCAGCAGAATATACAAATACACATGCATGCTTTTAGCTTTATATTTCCTTTAGTGCTTGCTCTTGGTGTTGAGATGTAATACACTTGATGGTTTCCCATATATCATTAATTTCTTGTGAATGAGATGTGGGGATCCCTGTAGAAGAATACACAGCCATTTATACTGACTAGTTCTGGAAGGACAGTGGGAATGGACCACTGTCCTTCATGTTTGGGAAAGGTGAACAGACATTGTTTTAGTAATGGGTGACACAGGTTATTTTTGGTCTCGTATGGTAATGTTAGGGCATGAGTCTCAGGAAGTTTCCAAAAAAAAAAAGAAAAAGATGATATGAAAAGATGAGAGGATGAAAGTAAAGCTATCATAATCCCTACATTTTGTAGCTAAGTGGTTGTTAGTGGGTTATGTTTTTCCATATTTTTGAGTATTAGGAGCACTGAAGAGATTTGCAGTCGTAATCTCACATTACAAGATATTTATGTGTCAAAGCTGACAAGACTGGTGGAGTTTATTGTGTCATTTGTCACAGAGCAAGAGAAATTTGCTGTCTGAAACTCTTACAGCTCTAAACAAGTGCTGTGTTGTTAGCCCTCAGCATATATGCTGTGTCTGTTGCTCATGACTTTACAGAGGTTTGGCATTCTAGCAATAGTCCATTAAAACTGTAGTCATGGCATGAGTTAATCAGTTGTTGCTCTAGACTTAATAATAGACTATATTAGGTGATATGAATATAGTTGTAGAAGTCATATTTTTCCAAAACTTGTACAAAACACAAAAGATGAATGTGCAGATATGATAGTTAACATATCATTGAAAAACAAAGTTAAACATCTTGATAATTATGACATTGTATATACAAGTTGATACAAACTGATTCAGGAAAATTTTTTGAATAATGTAAGAATAGTACACTGAAAAAAAATTCCTAATTACAGTAAATAAATTGGTTAGAGATTGAGCTTGTTTAGTTCAGGGATGTAATGTACTTGGTACAATTACATATTAATAAAGCAACTATTCTGAATGCATATTATACTCTGGTACAGTATTGTGCACAAAGTTGTGTGGACTTCAGACCACAGTTGTCTGTATGTCTGTGAGTGATTATCTGTAAGGGGGAGTATTTTTTTGCCAACTTATTGTGCTCTTTCTTGCCTCATATCCCTTTTCTTTCACATACCATAATACTCGTTAATTTCATATTGGTAAACTTTTTTTCTGTACCAAACATACTTTATTCTGCATATCCACATCCCTTCTGCTAAGAAGTGCTTTCTGACATACTATTTGTCATATTTTTCTTTATGCTAATGTTCTATAGTGGCATAGGACTTTTAGATCAAAGAATTATTTTGTGTTTACATCTTTAAAGCCGTTTGCAAATTCAGCAGGGGTCATTGTCTCTGTATAACCTTCAGTCTTCCAAAGCAGGTAGCTTTATTGCCTCTTATCTCCATGATTCGACTGCAATTTCATTGTAATACAGTCCTGAGGTTGGAACCGAGAAGGTGCTGTGCATTACATTTTAAATCAATCATACATGTAAAAATTGTCTTGAACATTTACTTGTTCATGTACTGTAATTGTTTAAAGTGCTTTGCTTTATTTATATACAGTATTTTTATTTATTTTTTTTATGAAAGCATTAAGTTTTAGTGCAGTGTTTTTCATCTGTAGGTCCACAAGCATCTTTCAAGGGTTCTGCAAAATTTTGTAATAATTAAAGAAAAAATTGATGGATTCATAATTTATAAATGGAGCTCTTTTAACATGAGTTTTGACAATGGTTGCCTCAGATTTGTTTATGAATCTATGAAGTTTTTCCTTGGATAATGGGGTAAGAATGGATGGAGATCAGGGTTCTCAAAAATAATACATGTGGCTTACAGGGTTCTTCCACCAAGAAAAGGCTGAAAAACACTGATGCAGTGAAAAGTAAAGAAGGATTTCTTCCTAAGACATACTCATTTGTTCATTAGTATAAATCTTCCTAGTAATGGGCTGTAATTTGGTTAGCTCTATGCCTTTTCCCTCAGTAGTTGATATTTGTTAAGAGAAAAAAAAATATTTACCCATTCATATAACTGTCTGTAATTTACCAAAGTCCTGTTACATGTTTCGTACCCATCTGAGTTTTCCACTGTTTGTAAGCATGACATAAACATCAAAAAAGTTCTTAGAAACTGTACTCTTATTGTAAAATATTAGAGGAATGGATGAATGGAACAAACTGAATAAAAAAACTGCAGATAGCATATAGAAGTTATAAATTTGATTAATATAAGAAAATTTTCAAGAGAGGGGCTCCATGTGTGCCCCACCATACAAATAGGTAATTACATAAATAGTAAGATATAAGTCCCTAGGCAGATTAAAAACATAAAAGTAATTATTGACCCAGTATTGTTATACATGGAACTTCACTAATGATTTATCCATTTTAAAGCAATTCTGGAACAGGATTACCTCTTTAACTTTTTACTTTGATCAAAGAACATATATTGTATGATATGACTGTGTGTATTTATGATATTTTCCATCTTTTCCTCTTTTCTCATTTTGTTTTATGTACCCTTGACCTGAAAATGACCTCTTGTACTTTCTTCCAACAGCAAGTAAAGGACAAAAACAAGGTGGACTCGGACAAACCGCCCTACTTTGACTTGAGCTGCCTAAAGTTCCGTTCCGTTCAGGTCCTCATAACTACAGCCGCTGTGACCTCTGTTGGCCTGTACACACCACTATTCTACCTCGTAAGTACCTGATCTTTACTTCATAAGTGATCTCTAAACCTGGCGCTTCTGTATATTATATAGTTTCTATGGTCTATACCTGATCATACCTACCTTAGTAAATAGACAGGTCTCCACCTCCGTAACATCTTGTTTTGGTTTTGTCATATGGTTTCTGGTGTCAGTTGCATGTTCATATGGCTTTTGCTGTAACTGACATCTGCCAAATCATTATTTGGATTTTGTATTATGTGGCCTCAGCTTCTTAAGGATATAGGATGTGATTTCAGTTTTGTAGAAATGGTAATGGAAATGCTTTTTAAATGAAAATGAATTAAGGGTTAAAGATGAAGCCAAATACTTAAATAACAGTTAAGACATGAACTATACATAGCTTGATAATGAGGAATTGAGTTGTATATGGATGTTGATGGATTGAAATGTGAACCTAAGTTGATGTTTTGACTCCTTGTAAATCATGAAAATATAGTGATTGAGAAATAACCAATTGATAATGTAAATAAAGAAAGATGTGCATTGAAAAAGGTTGCTACTTAGTTATGAATGGAGTTTGCTTCCAGTATAGTTTTTCTGATGTTCTACATAATTATGCTTTGTAGTTTTACTTAGTGATAGAAAAGCTGTCATATGTACAAGCCACAGTAAACACCTTAATGTATAATTTTACCCTGTAACATCAGTTGTATGAATATTTCCCTTAGTTCCCTTCATATAGATAAAGATATAAATGTAAAAGATTCAGTTCAGGCTTCATAAATATATGTAAGAACCAAACATATGATAGTTAAGGAGGCAAACATTCAGATTTAGGTAAATAGGAAGAAAGTCTTGCAAATATTCAAATATACAAATATGAATCCTCAACTCACCACTGCTACAGATCCTGGGTGCACAGCGGGAGGGTCTGGAGGACTCGGCGCTGATCCTTCTACAGACATTCCTAGGGTTTGCCTATGCTCTGGGTTGCATTGGCTTTGGTCTTATTGTAGTCAAGCAGAGTGCCCAGTGTATGATCTCCCGGCAGTACCTATGTCAAGCCTCCATCTATGGACTGAGTGAGTATGAGGATTGTTAGTAATAGAGCTTCACTTGCATGAAATTTATCATTACATGTATCAAACCTACATGCATATAAAATTATTGATACAGTATGCTCTAGGTTGTACCTATAAGAGGAGTTGAGCCTAGAGTTTACTGGTTAATGGTAGAACACTTTGTGCATTTTACATCATGACTTGTGTTTGATATCTGTGTTTTGGCTTGGGAAAATTGGTGTTTGCATTTGACTTACATTAGGGAGGGATGATGAATGCTGGGGGTGTACTAGTCAGTGTTGAAAACTCGCAGCTTTTGTTTTCACTTATTGCCTGTATAGGAGAAGTGTGGCACTTTCAACAGGAAGTTATCTCATGAGCCTTCTTGCACAAATGGATGGTTTCTCAGTCACACGTGTATTACGTATGTTTACTCGATATACATGGACTGCTCATTAACCTTTTGTTATAGCTTTTTTTTTGTTTTCTGCCCTCTTCTGAAAAGAGGCATATTTGTTTGTCCCTGTCTTTACATCCATCTATGCGTGGTATAAGAGGGCCAGCATGCTGTCCGTGGGCTAAACCAGAGTAGGGGAAGTGGTCAAAATAAACCACAATATCAGCCTATGGGGCTTGGCTGTGGATAGTAGACCCAGGTTTCAGTGTAATATACATGATAGCTATAGAATGTATGGTTGCAAAAGAGTCTGTTATTCATCTGTTCATGGTGCTACATCCGTGAGGCAGGAAACATAATTATTTATAAAAATGATTATTTTAATGTATTTATTCATAGTTGTTGTAATCTTTAGGTAAATAATTGGTCACGTACCTTTACCTACTGATAGAAGTGTGAGGTTTGTGTCTTACTTCCTCATATGACAGTTTGCCACACATTTTTAAACTACATGCTGCTTTAGAGATTATCTTCTTTGCACATCTCTTTCCTTTATCATTGCTAACTAGGATTTTCTTTTATTGCTTCTGTTCATCTGCTCTCTCTGCATACATCCTGAGACTATCGCTCATTTCTTATATACTTGTACACATGCTTCTTTGCAATTTCATATAGTGCCAGCAATTGATTTGTGCTTAGTTGCATTGTAGATAGATTAACAGAATGCTCCATCAGTTGTTTCTGGTGATGCTGTTGGATCTGCATTACTTGTAGATGTGAAAATGGGTAGTAACTGAGGTGTTTGTTGAAAATTCAGCATGTACCACCTAGTTCTGAAAGTTAGAAATAGATATTAAATTGATAATATTTAAGTACCTTTGAAAATTATTTTTTGATACACTGTGTATTATGGATGCATTTAAGAAAAAACATCCCCAGAGAATCATCATAACCCGTAAGATCTCAGAGAATCAGCTTAATCTCATGATTCCCAAGAGAATCTCCCAGAATACATCATGCTCACAGAGAATCATCCTGTAGTCCTTAACTTGTATTTGTTTTAGTTTCTGCAGCCTTTCAAAAACCTATCATCAGCAACATGATATACCATAATGAAATTTCACCATATGCTTTACTCCTTAATTCTTGAAAATTTCAACTTAGAATTCCCTAGTCCAAAGATTTGATAAACCCCCCAGAATTCCCTAGTCCAAAGACTTGATAAACCCCCCTCAATGTGTCAGAAATTCTGTTTTGCTGTACAGTGCTAAGAAAGACTGGGGACCAGCTCCCTCATAATTAAAAATATTTACTTGAGGTCCTTAGAGAATCATGTAAGGTTTCCTAACACTTGAAGGACTGCATAGGCTTTGTATTAGTGAGAAACAGCTCCTGCAGTACAGTTCTCAGTCTTGTCTCCCATCTTTTTTTTAGAAATTCACCAGCAGCACAGAAGTGATCTTGATACTGAAATAAAGATTCTAGTAATGAACAGAATTTCATCAGACACTGTAGCATCACAGAAACTAACTTGAGCTTGTAAACTTACACTCTAGGTTGCAGATAACTGAAGACAACCAAAAGTTTCCCCTCTTACAGGTGTGACCATCCTTGCACTGACAGCAGTGCGTGGTTACTATGGCTATGTGCTCTTCATGTGGCTATATGGGTTGCAGCTTGGAGGAGCTCACTATGCCTTTCAGATGCTGACGCTTGAGAAGGTTCGGGCCAGACACTTCTCCCGGGCTTGGGGCTTCATCCAAGGTGCCACAGGATTACCGATACTCCTTGGCATCCCCATTACTGGTATGTGTTACATTTATGGATATTGAGGTCTCCTACTGTGTGAAAAGTGTTCAGTTAGGTTTTGTAGCACTTTCAAAATGCACATATAAACTAGTTCTTTTAGTGATTACAGATTGTAGTGTTGATGAAGGGAGGATGCATGCTTACTAAGGGATGTTGGTACATGGAGGTTTTATTTTTGGTGAGAGGTAGTGATATATGTAGTTTATAAGTTTGTTGAAACGTAGCGCTACATGCAGGTTATGTGGCTGGTGAGGGTTGGTTATATCTGCTTTACAGTATGTATTGTTTGCTAATTAGTAAGTACTATAGGTTGTCTTTTTAAGGTGTAGTGGTACCTATAGGGTATACAGGCCTCCCTTGCTATGCACAGGTGATGACTTCCTGGAGAAATGCATGTACCAGTACAGTGTATCCATGCTAAGGAAACCTGATTAGCTTATGGTAAAGAGAAGGATGTGTTTCCAATATGTCATGCAACCCACATCATCTTTCATAAGTCCCTTGCCCATCACTACAAGCTCAGTGCTCCCTTGGTCAGATTACTGGCATTACATATCACACACAAAATGAAATATATCATGAAATAAAAACAGTATAACAGAGTAGATACGCTTTTACATCTATACAGATCTAGGTTAGATCAAAAGCTTAATTATAAAGCTAATTTGATCCAGTCCTTTTTTTAATTAATATTGTAGCATTATTCAACAAAAAACAGCAGTATATATTAGTTAGACTGCTTACTTTTCCCCAGCATCATCTACTACATATTTTCTGTTCATATTGGGGTTAAGCATGTCTGATTTTACCAGGAAAAATTTTTTGAACACTTTTGAAAATTGTTAAATTAACATTCTCTGAAATACTAATTTTAGATTTTCCAAGAGCCAACATATTTCATTAGCTTAGATTGTTCTCTGAATTTTTTTTTTTTTTTTTTTTTTTTTTTTCCCATGTTAACTATCTCTGCATTTCTGACCACATAAATTTGAGGAAATATGTCTTGAGCTCAGGTAGTCTGACTGTATTGTTGTAGGCTTCAACAATATAGCAAAAATTAAGGAAGATTTGAGTGGCAAAGTGAAAACAACGGCAATTTTTAGAATATTGGATTGATGATATTGATGAGGAAAGGCTTAATTGAGGAGATCTAGAGTCAAAAGTAGCATTAAAACCCAAGATTCTCTAATGGGTCCTGGTCATGTACTGGGTAAGGGTAGCACACCTCACTTGTTTGGTATTTACCAAAAATAAGTGAAATCACACATACTTGGCTGATGCATAGCAGGAAAAAGGTGTATGACAGATATTGGTTTAAGGTATGTGTGAGTGTTGGTAAGGGTTAGACATGCCCCAAGGAAATAGTATTAATGTATAAATTAAGTGTTGCTTGAACCAAATATAGTTCTTGTAAGTCTGTTGAGTAGTGTAATAGTTGCATATATCTTGTAGTAGCACCCACCTTCATTGCACCCACAGGTTACATTAATGAGAGCGCCGACAAGACTGGCTACTTCTTTGCTAGTTTCTTCCTGTTGTCGGGTGCATCCTGCCTCTTCCTCCTCAACTACTTCAAAGAACGTATGGCCAAACACGACACAACTGTATCATTCACCACAGTGGACTCACATTTGGCCCATGAGCACTATGCCTTACCATTGGAGAATGGAGGGGGCGGTGGTGGGGGCACCCCAAAAACCACTGTGACAGCCTCACCTCAGATAGCTGGCCCTGTATGTACATGTGGGGCTGATCCTAGTGCTCCACCTCCACCATCCACCAACCCCCAAATGCATGATCCCAGTAAAGCACAGGCATTCAGTAAACTTGGGAAAACCATATCATTTGCAACCTCAGTAGATGTTATGGAGCCACACCTAAAGCCTGAGCTCCTAACATGCATCTCTGAGGAAGGATTACTTGAACATTACTATGACTGTGTGGGGGAATGTGCTACATCATGCAAGTATGATAATGTGTTTTTCAATGATTGTCAAGATAACATGGAATTTGATGCTGAGGACGAAGATGATGAGCCCGTAGCAAGGCCACCACAGTACAAAATGCCATTACACCCAGCAGGAAGACGTTTGCGGCAAACTAGTGGTGTAAGTTTTAGTGAGCCCGAAGGCTTAGCAAGGCTTGGACAGAGCAGCAGTGGTGGATGTGTGAGTGTAGGTGTCAGACGACCCCACCCTGCCCATGAATATGGCGTTCCACCTGTGCCACGGCCGCCCATATTACGACGTGTCCCACCTTCCCGCCCACGTCGCAACATCACTGTTATCGAGGAGATGACCACTTCAGTGTAGCCTCGGGTGCCTGTCACGGTCCATGTCCCATCACCAGCACACACATGCCATGTTCAGCACTCATGCTTTGATGAACACTCACAGTGTGCTGTAGAGTCACATTGCTCTCAGTGCTCATGCTGTGATGATCACTCAAAGTTTGTTGAACATCCATGTTGTGCTAAGCATTCATGCTGTTCTGCAAACTCGTGCACAGATTGTAGTAATCAGCCATGCCCTGCAAGACAATATAGAGATGCTGAATACATTCAGCATACTGGAGAATCATTCTGTATGAACACACTTGTTGACACAGAAAAGTCTACATAATACAACTGAAACTCTCATTGTTGCAATGGCATAGAGTAAGTGTATAACAGCAGCAGCTTTATATGAATGTGATGGGACACTATGAATGATATTCTTGATATATCAGATTTCATAGCAATCCAGTTAACACTTAGAAAATACAGCCGTGACAGGACACCTTATAATAAATAACTTGTAAGAGAAAAACCTGCAGGTCTTTTAAGAAGTGCAAAAGTTATCCCACCGAGATACATAAATGGTAATGACGTCAAGGGAAAATTAATCATTGTTTTACAGTCATCACCTCTTAATACATTCTGACAGGCAATGCCTTGTAAGATTAGGTCATGTGATAAGTGAAGCTTTATCCAAATGACTAAAAAATACATTAGTCAGGAATGAACCCAAAAGTGGTCATTCAGGCAAACAGTAACAGAAAGTGACTGTCTTTATATTCGTTGTGCAATATTCCATGTTTTGAGGTCAGTAATCATATTTCTGTCAAGATATTTCTAGATTTTTTCATATGAAGGGAGATAAGTTCCTGTAGACAAATGTAAATGTGTAAGTTACATAGTACACTTTTTTGACAAGAAAAAACCAACAAGTTTATGGTGATTAAATGAGAGATCATAGGGTACTCATCTCTTGATGAAAAAATTGTACATAACATTTGTAATTAATATATGTAACATTTTGGATGAGCATATGTATATGTATTGTACAGAAACGCTCATATTCCTGGCATCGCTGTGATAAAAGATGGAAATCAGTTAGATTCTTGACAGACTCGCCAAAGGTGTTTGTTTTACTGTAGTATACTTTATGAACATTGTTCTCATCCTATGTTGCCCTTGCTCTTATTTTCTGAGTGTTAGGCATTTCTTTTCTATAATATTATTATTATTATTATTATTATTATTATTATTATTATTATTATTGTTAGTATTATTATTAATGGGAAGAATTGTCAATATGAAGCTTTAGTAAGTCATTTGCATGGAGTTTTTAGAGCAGGGAAGCAAGTCTTCCCTAGAGAATTAGGCTTCCCTGCCTTTTTGCCAGTCTTTGAGATTAGAGACCTCTGGCTTTTCAAAATTGATTCCCACAAAAGGAGCATTCCTTTCTCCAGTGATCCACCTCATGCAAATGGAAATGAAATTTATGTTGAAAGATAGATTGATGAATTAGAAATTCAGGTGTTTTTAGAAGTGGTATGTGCATTTACTGTGCTTGGTAAAGGGTTGAAAACACCACTGCAATGCACAGAAAAATGTGTCTTTTGTGCTTTTGGGATTTCCCTTTCGTTATCTTTCATGTCATGTCTAATACTGGAGAGCTTGGAATTGCAGACTCATAATTTTTCATTTAACTTGGTTAATATTTCTTCTAAAATGTAGTCAGTAATTTGGAAAGGGTGAGTTTCATGATTCTTAAACTATTATTTGTTTGTCACAACCATTATATTTATGGTGATGTTGTAAATACAGAATGCCCGATCTATAATGTGTGTTTTGTTACAAGTTCATATTGCTCATATTCATGACTGTACACCATACCTATTCAACACATCCTCTATATTACAAGATTATGTATGCCCTCATATTGCCTCACAATTCTTCCAGAGCATACACCCTTAAAATGTATATGCATTCATACGTTCCCATTCATACTGTCATGACACATCCCCCTACACCATTCTTTGTAAGAATGCATTTTTCATTGTCACACCAATATTTTGCATATTCATGGATACTTTTTCATAAGTACACTCTTAGATGCATTATCAGACATGGGTATTTAATCTAGCTATATAAACACGCTCATACTCACTTACGCATACATGAACTTTCATGCTTTTAGATGTGTCAGCATGTAATTACACATTTTTACCATTACACACCCTCTTTTGAAGGGTGTTTCTGTCTTTTTATATTTGAATGTAGAATATTTTGAGAAAATTCAGTGCTAGAAGGGTATACTGTTCATGAGATCTCACTGAATGTGTTTTTCAAGTTGAAGGTTATAAGGATTCCACATTATCAATTTACTGGTGTCATCTTTTTCATTAAGAATCAAGTCATGTAGAAGTGCTCCTTTATTGGAACACTAACTATTAGAATTTAAAATGAAAAGCTTTTGAGCTTTAGTGCAATTTTGGAATCACCAAAGGATAGACAGTTAAATGGTATGCTTGATTATCTCACATTATGGAAGCAGACCACTGAACTAGTACTCCTCTTTAGTTTCCATTATTCCATGTGGTGTTTTTCTGTTTTATTTTGAGTGATCATTATGTCATATCACATAAAATGTGTAGAACAGAAATGACAGCTGAAGTGGAAAGATGGATCTATATTCTTGGCACTGAAGGGAAACTGGTCCCCTAACTCATCACATATGGTCTTTAATTACTCTTCCTCTGCACTGAGCATTTTTTGTTCCATGTGGATGGTCCATAGCATGATATTGCACAAAATATGTGAAATGAGAATTAATACAATGGGAAGATAAATCTACCCCTTCTTAAAGGAAAAAAATAGTCAAGAAATTATTGGCACCTCCAGGGTCCAAGCATTGTTCCTGTTGTATCTCTTCTGTTTGTCATTCTCAGATCTGACATAGATGCAAACACAAAACAATGTCTTGTATCCTTAGTGTCCAGGGTTGATGAATATAATATCTTCACAAGGCCAGAGAATATGTCAGGACATAAATCCTCCAGTGAGGTACCAAAATGAATATACAATGTTAAAAAGCTATAACTTTTACAAACTTCATTATGGTGAAATAAAGAACTGAACTTTGATAGACTGCAAGACACAAACAAAAATATCCTCTCATGGGTGGAAAATGTAAGTAAATGTTAAATCATGATTGAGTTTTAAAAGATCTAGCATTAACTACACCTGATGACTTTGCTTTACTGACCACAGCAGACCAACTATTTTGTGCAAAGATAATAGGCTAGATTTTTTAGACCCCTGAGACGAGAGAATTGATAATACACTTCATGCATTCTTACTTTCAAATTAGAATATAATACTTCAAGGTTAATGATGATGTTTGAAAGTGTACAGATGTCCTTTACAGCCTGCATTATTTTCTAAAAGTAAAAGTACTAGAAGTGACTAAAAATAATGTATTTATATTCTCTTGAATGCCAGAGTAAGATGTATATCATCATTTATACACGGAAAGCATGCTTTCCATTGACACCCAAAAATTATTCTTTATTAACATGACAGTCATGCAAGACTGTAGAATATCACCATTATAGTTTTACCTGTTGTAGATGGGTAAAGAAACTTTAAAAGTGCAAGTAACCTGTTCCAGAACTGCTTAGTTTGGTACCTATTAGAATCATTAATAGTGTGGGCAACCCCATGAAAAACTTCAAAATGTAATGTACCAATATCAGCAAAGTGCACCAGATTAACCAAGTTGTGGAGAGTACATTTGCTAATGAGCCCCAGGTTTAAACAGCTTATCACAGGAAGAGATATGTATCGTTGTTGTTGAGATATGTCCTTAAAACTAATGCTTCAATTAAGAACAGTCAAGCATGTTTGGATGGCCATATCATGGCATTCTATTAAGGAATCAGTAGTGTTTTTAAGACGCTAGCAATTTATCTGTAAAACAGATATTTTTTAATGTGAGTTTATTTGTTGAATGAACAAGACATTATATAGAAAGGTAAATGATACATTATTACAGTCCCATAAGACCACACAAAACTCATAAATAGCATTTACTTCCAGCACAGAATTTTTTTCAAAAGTTGGTTCCAAATGTCATAATACTGTGAGTTGACTGTATGTTTTTGCAACATCATGCCCTGACATATGCTAAGTATCTTTTTGCAGCACACTGCCTTAATCCTAACATGACTGCCCTCATACATTTTACTGCTTAATCAGCCTAACACCAGCCCTCTTTTCAGTTCTTCCCTCACTTATAGCACATACAGTGTCTCATCTGCACCTACTTGTAGCTTCTACAAGCTTCACACTATTGGAAAGTTAGTTATAATTAAACTTAGAGAAAAGATACTTTTAACATTCAGAAATCCTCCATTTGCAGTATGAACTCTGTACACAGTAATTAGATTACTTAAATTTATAGAAAATGGTTAATTTTAAGCATATATAAAAATGAATCTGTAAATAAAGATAATATACAGAGCTTCCAAAATATATTGTAGTCACATTCTGTGTAAGTGTTAAGTAAGAGTCATGATTCTTGACCTTTGGTTGTGAGTAGATTACTTTTTACTAAAGCATCAGACTTTTCTGGTGGTTGCACGTGGCACAGAAAAGTGCTATGCAACAACAGTTCACTACATATTTGACTTCTGAAAATGGAATTTGAAGTCCAGGTCTGAATCCATCATCTTACCTTATTTTAAGGAATATCGTACTGGAATACAAGATGATTGTTTCTTAGACATAAAATACTTGTGTATACCACGAACACACACAACTTCAGAAGTGATAATGTAACAAATTTTTTTCTTAAGATGCAAGGTAAAAAAAAAAAAATGTTGATTAGTACCTGTGTATAAATCATTGCAGGTTAAGCAAAACATTATAGTGAATTTGGTTTTCAGAATTGCTATGTAAGAGGCACCTTTGGTCTTTGGAAGCATTTTTAACTAAGCATTTAATGTCATTCGACATGACTTTGACATTTTCATTTATCCCTAGGTGGCAGATGAATTAACAGTCAGTTATGGAGGCTGTTTTTGACAGTTCGGGTAGAATTCTCTTTAGAAAGGGCATAAGCAATTTCTGAAACAACAGAGATTCTAAGTTGTGGCTGTCAGCTTTTTATTAGCATTTTCAGGGAAACAGTGGTCATCCTTATAGTGATATTTTTAGTTAATTGAATTTGTATCTGTTGACCTTCTTATCAGTGGGTGGTTATTCAGATGAATAACTTTTGACAGGAAATCTGAACAAGATATGTATAGATACAGAAAGACCCTTGCCTCTACTTACTAGGTATAGCAATACTCCGGTTGCAACTGTAAATCATTAAATTAAGAATGATTTGTGTGTAATTAGTCAAGTTAATATACTGAAAGTTTAACAAAATATAACAACTGTACATGAACTGCCATAAGCATTAGAACAGTTTTTGTTTTCTATTTTGAGAGTAATGTGGGCATTAAGGGTGGCTAGCAAAATGGAACCAGAACATTATGGTTAATGAATTTGAAAAACTAAAAAAATATAGAAAGTTGGTTATGTGAAAATTCCTGAAAAAAATTTTGTGTCTCCTCGTGCCCCTGTGAGTGTCTAATTATTTTTACCTACAAAAAAGAAATTAACATTCATGGGGCCCTATTTTTTAGAATTAACATGTAGCTGTGCATTTTATCATGTGAGTTACCTATTGGTAATTACATATCTGTTTGGCATGGAAAGGAGATTTACATTCATGGGGACCTGTATGTGTGTGTGTGTGTGTGGTTCCCAGTGAAGATTGGTCTGCGTCAGGGGTGTGTGATGTCCCCATGGTTGTTTAATTTGTTTATGGATGGGGT